>JZKD02S0894139.1:0-14052 GCA_000966675.3 Picea glauca
GAATGTGGGCATTGATTGGAGAGGACCAAACCTCCGGTGCTATTCAGCCCAGAATCCAGATCATCCTATCCTCCAGCAATGTATTTGAAAAGCTGGCTTAGTAGATGTTTCCCCGAATGGGGTGCTAGTGGGTTCCTCGTGGCGACGGTTGGGAGCGGACACAGTCCGATGCGACACAGAGCCATGTGATGGGCTCGTGCCACAGGCTGATGTCGTCTCGGGAGTTTAAATGCAATCAAGTCGTGGCAATGGGCATTAACGCCACCATTTTCTCCTCCGCAGTTTGTTCTATGGCTCGGATCGTTGTTTTGGTTATTGATCCCTGTATGCGGTCTGAAGGGATCCTCCCTTCACAGCGTAAACAGGACCAGGATTTCTCCTTTCGGATTGATGTTGTCTCCATTGTTTTTCTACACCTCTGGTTTAACCGAGTCCAGACCCGTCCACCTGCACACATGAAAGAACGACTTAGAGGCAGGCCGAGGAGGGGTTCCCCCTGGAAGCCCCGTAGACCCCCGATCTCGCCTTCAGTTTCACCTTCGACCTGCTCATCCTCCCGTCCTCAAACTCCGTCCACAGATGCCACCCCGCCACCTTCGCAGTCTATGATTCTTCATTCCATGGCCACTATCCCATGAGGGTCGGCCCCGTTTCTGAGATGCCCTCAGGACCCCCGGATGTAGTTCACAGCTACAATGTCTTTCCCTGGACCTTCGAGCAATTTGAGTAGTGCACCACTGGCATATGGTGAGTCTAAACGAGCACGCCTCCACCCCACGGCCCACCTCGATAGCGAGCACTTCAGGGATCGATTGGTCATTCTGTATGACTTAGTTTTTGAGCTTAGGAAGGAGGTGGCGGACCTCAAGTATCGTCTACAGGCTACAGAAGAAAATGTAGCAACCTTTCTTCATATCCTCTCTACTATGCACTCGGAGCTCTCCTCGGAAACGGTTGACTCTACTCCAGGGGAGGCACCTGATACTGTTACGGGTGCAGGAATGGACAGAATGCAGCGACCAGCAGAAGCGAAGCAGGAGGAATCGGAACGAAGAGGCCAAGCTAAGGACACGGAGCATGATGAGAGAAAGGAAAATGGTTGGGATGACCAGCCGACGTATATCGAAGAAGAACCGTGGACAAAGGACCTCTGAGCCACGTGGATAGGCTATTTGCCAGGTGTTTAGCTTTTTAGTGCTGCTTGTCAAATTTTCTAAGGTTTATAGTTTAGATGACAGTCAGTCTGAACTTTGTTTTTTACTGGACTAGTGACCTTCTTAGACTTGTGATTTGGGGGCTGGCTGGACTGGTTTCCCCTCAGTTGGGGCAGTCCGATAACTGTAGCCAGTATATTGTTGTATTTTGGCACTTTTATCAGCTATAGCAGGCTTTTAATATAATATATACTTCTTATTTAAAAAAAAAATAAATAAATTAATAAATGTGAGACAAGGTCAAATTTAATTAATAATAATATCATAAATTAAACATAAAAACTAAATAGTAAAGAATAGATAAAAAATAATAATTAAGGAAAGAAATCAATATAAAAGAAAAATTAGATATTTAATAAGATATTAATGGGGGGGCTAGCTTCCCCTTGCTAGGGGGGTTTCAAAGGTGGAGGATCTCCCTTTCCCAAAGGTTCAGGGGGATCCCTCGGAAAAAACAATTGTTGGTTTTTGCATATGTTTTTTAGTAGTTTTCAACATAGTTTTCACTTATGGCTTTTTAATTATGGTTAAGGAACTAGGGTTGAAGACTAATACGGTTCAATGAATTATGGGTTTTGGATGCCGTGAAACAATGAAGATTGATGATGAATAATCAATTAGAGGTGTGACTCTAAACAAATTGTTGCTTTTCCTAGTTTGGGTTTCCAAGGTAAAATATTTGTGTAATGTGTGTATTTTCCATTGCATCTTTTATGTTTTTACTAAGACTCCATTTGAAATAATCAACTGTACAAGGATAAAATATACACCATTTTTTGAGTATAATACTTGTTTGAAACATTCCCCTCTATTTTCTTCTTGCTCAATCTGCAATCATCCAATCTTGTTATCTGAATGTTATTATTTGTGTACAAGACCAATTTCTGACTACTTTTTTTTTCCTTCACGGTTACCTCTACTCAATATATGGTCTACGGGAGCCCCATCCCAGTCCATTTAGAGGAACAAATTTCTTGTTTTATTTTTTTAAGTATCATGAGTATTATGTAGTGCTGATTTGGCACACATTTTATTTGATCTTGAATAGTCAATTTGTATTTATTACTTAAACTCCATGAGAGCTATTCTAGATCTCTTGACTTTTGTGGTTTCTGGCTTTTATGTGAGCATAAAATCTCGAGAATGAGTTTCATGTACATCTTTGTGATATGAATGTCATAAAATAATTTAAATTTCTATGCAAAGGACCATCTTTGCTACTCTATATTCTATGTTAATTGCTTCAAATGCATTGCTTTATCTTGCTATGATATGGTGAGTGCTTGTGGTGGAATAAGAGAAAATTTGTTTTCTTTCCTTATGACTGGAAATTTTCCCTGTAATCCTTTTGTTCCATGTTTCACTTGCATGTATTAAATGTAAATGAAGAAAAAATACGATGTTTAGAAATCTTAATATAATGTTTATCTAAGTGAGAAATAGAATGCCCTACGAGGTTGTCTCTTGTCCTTGACCGGAAAAGAGATCAATAATAACCCGTGTTAGATATTTGAATCATTCCTAACATTTAAAGTTGACATTCCACCTATCATCAAGAACAAAAGCTTTGAAAAAATATAATGAAAAGAGAGAGTCATGTTATAGAATTTATAGAATTTGAAGGAGAAAATATAGTTGTTATGTAATGAACAATAAATTATTAAAATATGGGAGAGCGTGTAAGATTTGAAACAATATAAATTTTAAAAAGATATATATCTAAGTTATAAATGGTCAAATTTAATTAGAATTAATAACATTAAATAAGTAAACATCATAAATTAAATTAAAGGGAAAAAATAAGATGACGAAAAGAGAACAAAATAAATTAATAAATGTGAGACAAGGTTGAATTTAATTAATAATAATATCATAAATTAAACATAAAAAATAAATAGTAAAGAATAGATAAAACAATTAATTAAGGAGAGAAATCAATATAAAAGAAAGATTAGATATTTAATAAGAGATTAATGGGTGGGGGCGCTAGTTGCCCCTTGCTAGTGGGGTTGCAAAGGGGAGGATCTCCTTTGCCTGAGGGTTCAAGGGGGATTGCTCGGTAAAACAATTGTTGGTTTTTGCATCTGTTTTTTAGTGATTTCCAACACAAAGTTTTCATTGATGGTTTTCTAATTATGGTTAAGGAATTAGGGTTGAAGACTAATACAAGTCAATGAATTATGGGTTTTGGATGCCGTGAAATAATGAAGATTGATGATGAATAAAGAATTAGAGGTGTGACTCTAAATAGATTGTTGGTTTTCCTAGTTTAGGTTTCCAGGGTAAAATATTTTTTTAATGTGTGTATGTGCCATTGCATCTTTTATATTTTTACTAAGAATCCATTTGCAATAATTAAATTTACAAGGTTAAAATATAGAATATTTTTGTGAGTATAATCCTTGTTTGAAACATCCCCCTCTGTTTTCTTCTTTCTCAGTCTACAATCATTCAGTCTTGTTATCTAAATGTTATTATTTGTGTACAAGACCAATTTATGACTACTTTGTTTTTCCTTCTAGGATACCTTTACTCAATATATGGTCTACGGGAGCCCCATCCTAGTCCATTTAGATGAATACATTTCTTATTTTCTTTTTTAAAGTATCATGAGTATCATGTAGTGTTAATTTTGCACACATTTTATTTGATCTTGAACATTCAATTTGTATTTATTATTTAAACTCCACAGAGAGCTATTCTTGAGCTCATGACTTTTGTGGTTTCTAACTTTTGTGAGCATGAAATCTCGAGAATGAGTTTCCTTTACATCTTTGTGATATGAATGTCACAAAATAATTTAAATTTCTATGAAAAGGACCATATTTGCTACTCTATATTCTATTTTTATTGCTTCAAATTCATTGCTTTATCTTGCTATGATATGGGGAGTGGTTATGGTGGAATAAGAGAAATTTTGTTTTCTTTCCTTATGACTTGAAATTTTCCTTGTAATATTTGTGTTCCTTGTTCCACTCGCAAGTATTAAATGTAAATGAAGAAAAAATACGATGTTTAGAAATATTAATATAATGGTTATCTAAGTGATAAATATAATTCCCTATGAGTTTGTCTCTTGTCCTTGAAAAGAAAAGAGGTCAATAATAACCCATGTTAGATCTTTGAAACATTCCAAACATTTCAAGTGGACACTCCACCTATCATCAAGAACAAAAGCTTTGAAAAATTATAATGAAAAGAGAAAGTCATGCTATAGAATTTATAGAATTTGAAAGAGAAAATATAGTTGTTATGTAATGAACAATAAATTATCAAAATATGGGAGATCGTGTAAGATTCGAAACAACATAAATTTTAAAAAGATATATATCTAAGGTATAAATGGTCAAATTTAATTAGAATTAATAACATTAAATAAGAAAACATCATAAATTAAATTAAAGGGAAAAAAAATAAGATGAAGAATATAGAACAAAATAAATTAATAAATGTGAGACAAGGTCAAATTTAATTAATAATAATATCATAAATGAAACATAAAAACTAAATAGTAAAGAATAGATAAAAAAAATTAATTAATGAGAGAAATCAATATAAAAGAAAGATTAGATATTTAATAAGATATTAATGAGGGGGGTTAGCTTCCCCTTGCTAGGGGGGTTGCAAAGGGGGAGGATCTCCCTTTCCTGAAGGTTCTGGGGGAGGGGTGGGTGGGGGATCCCTCGGAAAAAAATTGTTGTCTTTTGCATCTATTTTTAGTGGTTTTCAACACACAGTTTTAGCTTATGGATTTTTAATTATGGTTAAGAAATTAGGATTGAAGACTAATACGGGTCAATGAATTATGGGTTTTGAATGTCGTGAAACAATGAATATTGATGATGAATAATGAATTAAAGGTCCGACTCTAAATAGATTGTTGTTTTTCCCAGTTTGGGTTTCCAGGGAAAAACATTTGTGTAATGTGTGTATTTGCCATTGCATCTTTTATGTTTTTACTAAGACTCCATTTGAAATAATTAATTGTACAAGGTTAAAATATACACCATTTTTGTGAGTATAATACTTGTTTGAAACATTCCCCTCTGTTTTCTTCTTGCTCAATCTCCAATCATCCAATCTTGTTATTTGAATGTTATTATTTGTGTACAAGACCAATTTTTGACTACTTTGTTTTTCCTTTGCGGTTACCTCTACTCAATATATGGTCTACAAGAGCCCCATCCCAGTCCATTTAGATGAACACATTTCTTTTTTTCTTTTTTAAAGTATCATGAGTATTATGTAGTGTCGAATTGGCACACATTTTATTTGATCTTGAACAATCAATTTGTATTTATTACTTAAACTCCACAGAGAGATATTCTAGAGTTCATTAATTTTGTGGTTTCTGACTTTTATGTGAGCATGAAATCTCAAGAATGAGTTTCCTGTACATCTTTGTGATATGAATGTCACAAAATAATTTAAATTTCTATGAAAAGGACCACTCTATATTCTATTTTTATGCCTTCAAATTCATTGCCTTATCTTGCTATGATATGGAGAGTGGTTATGGTGGAATAAGATAAATTTTGTTTTCTTTCATGATGACTATAAATTTTCCTTGTAATCATTTTGTTCCCTGTTCCACTCGCAGGTATTAAATGTAAATGAAGAAAAAATACGATGTTTAGAAATCTTAATATAATGGTTATCAAAGTGAGAAATAGAATTCCCTATGAGGTTGTGTCTTGTCCTTGACAAGACAAGAGAACATTAATAACCTATGTTAGATCTTTGAAACATTCCTAACATTTCAAGTGGACACTCCACCTATCATCAAGAAAAAATCTTTCAAAAATTATAATGAAAAGAGAGAGTCATGTTATAGAATTTATAGAATTTGGAACAAAAAATATAGTTGTTATGTAATGAACAATAAATTATTAAAACATGGGAGAGTATGTAAGATTTTAAACGACATAAATTTTAAAAAGATATATATCTAAGGTATAAATGGTCAAATTTAATTAGAATTAATAACATTAAACAAGTAAACATCATAAATTAAATTAGACGGAAAAAAAATAAGATGAAGAATAGACAACAAAATAAATTAATAAATGTGAGACAAGGTCAAATTTAATTAATAATAATATCATAAATTAAACATAAAAAATAAATAGTAAAGAATAGATAAAAAAAAAAAATTGAGAGAAATCAATATAAAAGAAATATTAGATATTTAATAAGAGATTAATGGTGGGGGGTGTTATCTTTCCCTTGCTAGGGGGCTTGCAAAGGGGGAGAATCTCCCTTGCCTGAGGGTTTAGGGGGGATCCCTCGAGAAAAAACTTGTTGTTTTTTACATCTATTTTTTAGCGGTTTTCAACACACAGTTTTCACTGGTGGTTTTCTAATAATGGTTAAGGAATTAGGGTTGAAGACTAATACATGTCAATGAATTATGGGTTTTGGATGTCATGAAACAATGAAGATTGATGATTAATAAAGAATTAGAGGTGTGACTCTAAACAAATTGTTGGTTTTCCTAGTTTGGGTTTCCAGGGTAAAATATTTGTGTAATGTGTGTATGTGTCATTGCATCTTTTATTTTGTTTTAAGTAAAAAGAGGGTAGATCCTATGGTATTATATCACATGAAAAAAGAAACATTTTTCCTTAGGCTTCCAACTGTTCCGCCAAATTAGCGGAAACTGGAACAATTGGAAGCCTTAGATATCCATGTCCAAAAGAGGTGGACCACCATCTGCCCTGCCCAGAGGAAACCAAAACAGGTGGCGGCCTATATTATGTGCATTAACCATGAAAACTAAAATTGAAACTAGACTAAACATTAAAGAGTTTGGGTTGATTAAACCCCTAACCAGAACCTGAACATCTAACCATAACCAGAAAGCACTCTTAGCCAAGAAATTACTCATTGGTTCCATAGGTGGCCTTGTCAGGGTCTTCATTCTGCGGTCCAGTCTACGTTGGTAGAGCATAAGGTCTCGCACAGGTCAGACATATTTTCCCCATTGGAGCATTGGAGAAATCCTCATACATCATGTCTGTGCGTTGATTCATGAGTGTGCCACGGTAAACCTAGTTTGCCATCTAGCTTCTCAGGTCAAACACCAAGTCTAATTGTTCCAGGTGGAAGAAGGGTGGGGGGACATGCCACTGTTCCAGTGAAATCGAGATAGGAGATGGCACAAGGAACTCACCACCCTCCTTTGACATGCCACCCTCCATAGCCTCGCTTGTTGTGGCCTGCATGCCATTCTCTGCTCCGTCTTGTTGCTCCACTATTGTGCTTCATCCCTGTTCTCCTAGATTCTTCCTAGGGTCCTCTTCTTGCACAGTGGCTCTGGAAGGATCGTAGCCCGCTGAAAGTGTGGAATCCTGAGAGGCCATATGAAGGAGCTCCTCCGATAACTCCTCCTCAACGTAGAAAATGTGTAAATCCTCAATTTTTTCCTCCATGGTGTTGGTTTCATGGTGAGTCGTTGTAAATGACTGAGTGTCTTCCTCAGAGAAGCTGCTTGGAGGTTGCCAATTCTCTGGAACCATGAATAAAAGAGACTCTGGAGGGATCTGTATGGGTTCCTCCGAAATGACCTCCTCCACATAAGCCATTGGAGGTGACCAGGCCATCCCTTCCTTGCAATCTGTCTAAATTCATTGAGTGTGGGCCATGGGGAGCGCCCGCTCTAGCCTCTGTTGCCACCTCTATCTCGTAGCCAAGATATACCAGGCAGGGCTGCAATGCGGCTTACCTCTATCCCATGGCATCGAGAAGGTGATTCTAATGGTGAAGTTGCGGGAGGTGTTGCAATGGCCGCACTAGAGCACGAAACTGATAGCTTGGTGTGGATCAAAGGAGAAATGGAGAGAACTTATGCATAGCTGGGTGATAACAGGGAGGTGTGACATGACAACTACCATTATCGCCCCCTGCATTGAATTTCCTTGTCGTCGGTTTGTTCATGCGAGGGAGTAGTCCCATGGCTCTTGGCTGGCAGTTAAGGCTAGCTCCCATACTTAATGACGAGGAGATGGGAGCCAGCCTGCTTTATTTATGGCTTGGCCTGGCCTGGTGCAATGTGGCACTTATGTGATGTGTGTCACCCCATCCAGGGGCATCTTTTATTCTTTTACTAAGAATCCATTTGCAATAATTAATTGTACAAGGTTAAAATATACACCATTTTTGTGAGTATAATCCTTGTTTGAAACATTACCCTCTGTTTTCTTCATGCTCAGTCTGCAATCATCCAGTCTTGTTATCTGAATGTTATTATTTGTGTACAAGACCAATTTCTGACTACTTTGTTTTTCCTTCGAGGTTACCTCTACTCAATATATGGTGTACGGGAGCCCCATCCCAATCCATTTAGAAGAACACATTTTTTTATTTTTTTTTAAGTACCATGAGTATTATGTAGTTTTGATTTGGCACACATTTTATTTGATCTTGAACAATCAATTTGTATTTATTATTTAAACTGCACATAGAGCTAGTCTGGAGCTAATGACTTTTGTGGTTTCTGACTTTTATGTGAGCATGAAATCTTGAGAATGAGTTTCCTTTACATCTTTGTGATATGAATGTCACAAAATAATTTAAATTTCTATGAAAAGGACCATGTTCGCTACCCTATATTCTGTTTTTATTGCTTCAAATTCATTGTTTTATCTTGCTATGATATGGGGAGTGGTTATGGTGGAATAAGATAAATTTTGTTTGCTTTCCTTATGACTGTAAATTTTCCTTGTAATCTTTTGTCTCTAATTCATAGCTGGAACAATCACTAGATCTCTCTTCGTAAATGTTTTGTAGCTTGTCCCAAATATGTTTAGTTGATGTACATTGCAATACCTTGATAGCATCATAATCTAATTGGCCACTCAATATGGAATCTATTTATTTTTCATTGTTTTCACTTGACTCCTTCCTGACTTCATATGTATAACGTGCTGTGATTGATTCCCATATACCAAACCCAAGGGCCATCAAACAGGTCTTCATTATTATACTCCATAATGCATAGTTTGTTTCATCAAACAAAGGAGCTATATTAGTTTACAGACCTTCCTTACAATCCATATGTGCTCGAGATCTTCCTTCCAGTGGTTAAATTGTTTATGAAGGAACCTACTCTGATACCAATTGTTGAACTTATGCTTATACTAGGGGGGGGTGAATCAATATAAGATACTTTTTACTTTAAATGAACATTCATCAATCATTCATTAACTTTAAAATGGTAAATTCATGAAAACTCAAATGAAAATACACAAAGTTTAATTTGTAAACCCTTTTGGGAGAAAACCTCAAAAAATTATCTTTATAAATGTTTGTAGGAACCAACCTATAGTTACAAAGCTTGTAGGCACCAACCTACTGGAGGAAACAATCTCATCATTTGAGAACCAACTTAATAAGATATTTTGTAGGATCCAATTTATTGGGGACATCAATCTCCTTATTTGAGCACCAACTCAACAAGATATTATGTAGGCGCCAACCTACTAGAGACATCAATCTCCTTAATTGAGCACCAACTCAGTAAGACCTGTATAGGTACCAATATAATATCTTAATACATAGTACTTTTGACTTAACCTACATGCTTCATACTTCATGCATTTCACAACATCATCAAACCCATAAATTTCATGCTCCAACGCCTCTCCATGCTTCATACCCCAGATATAGCTTGAAACCCTAGTCAAATTTAGCCTTCATGCCCTAGAGAACCTCATAACATCATTCCCAAAATATAAATCTAAACTACAACATCATAACCTCAAAAAAACACAATTTGCAACATCATAGACCTCAATCCTTCATAATGCACCTTTAAAACACCAAGAAAATTCCTCTTGTGCACCTTTAGACCCCAAGAATACTCCCCATCTCCTCTTGCACCTCATATGATCCGGATTATTTTCGGCATGAAATAAGAGAGGATATTTAATAAAGAAATGTAAAGAGATATCGTGTATATCCAATAATATAACATAAATGTATCAGAGATGCATTCATAAACACATAGATACAGTAATGCACAATTTCTATTAATGAGTGAAAATGTACAAAGATTGTAAAAATATAGAGTGAAAGGCTTGCTAGAATGGTGGCAGCTTATCTCTGAGAAGAGATGTGACGGCTACTCACATTCACAAGAATATTATTGTTACAATGAGGCTCTCAAGGCCTTTTTAACATAAGTAAAATCCAAAACCCTAACCCCAAAAGATGAAAAGCCAAAAGGCTTGCGGGCCCCGATGGGGGTAGTTGATACGTCAACTTATTGGGGGCGTAACTTTTGCATTCGATCTTTGTTTGGGGCACTCGATACACTATTGGAAAGGTCTAACTGAGAAGAAAGATTTTTTACTTGCCCAAGCTAGTTCCTTGCGTGTCTCTTGGGCCCCGAATCCCCCAAAAACGTCATTTAGGGCCTCAAAATTGCCCCAAAAGTTTGGAACCCGAAAAACTGTCGAAAAATTGCTAAGGTGGAAAAAAAATTTCGAGCCAATCGAATAGGTGGATGGCCACCAATATCCACCTGGATCATCATATCTCTTATGCACACCTTTTCTTTCTCTTCTTGCTTGGATGCTCTTCAAATGTGCACATCTATCATGTATTTATAGTGTTTTTTGTTTTCACTTGTAAGATCGACTTGTAAAAATTGGTTGGGTAGACCTGTACTTTATGGATGGGCTATCCTGACAAAATATTTCATATCTCATCATTCCTATGGAGTTAGAAGGAGTTCCATATACCATTGGAAAGGTATCGAAATAATATTTTCAAACATATATCCTATGTTCCCATTTGAGCTAGGTATTCAAAGTAAAAAGGCATTCAAAGATAGGGTATCCAAACTGAGCATCAAAAATCCAAAAACAATATTTCTAACAATCTCCATCTTGCAATATTTTTCTTTGGCATTTGTAGGCTTCCCCTGTCTTTAACATCAATGAAAACAATATTCTTCCACAACAAATTATTAAAGTATGGGATAGTATGTAACATTTGACTCTAAAATGATAAATGAAATAAACCAAATATAAAATAATTATGTAAGGGATAAATGATCAAATTTGATTAGAATTAATATTATTAAATAAGTAAATATTATAAATTAAATTAATTATATATATATATATATATATATAATATTTGAAAATGAAAGATGTAAATTATGTCCTTTTAATTCAAGTAACAATTATCCTTTTTTGATATAGTTCACTGACATATAAGACATGTCTAAATAGTTTGTTTCTCCATCTAGTTATAGAGCTCTTAGTTTTGAATTCCTTGAGGCACATGACCATGTAATTTTTTTTTATATAAATAAAATACCAGATTTTTTCCTTGGGAAAAAAAAACATAATAAAGTAATGAAGTAATAAATGCAAGATAAAGTCAAATTTAATTAATAATAATATATAAATTAAATTGAAGAACTAAATAGTAAATAATGGATAAACAAATCATTAAAAATCTAACATAGATTATTTAGAAAGTTTACATTGAAGTGTTGAAAATACTAAAAAGTTGATATGTTTCTTTCCATTTGTGTAAATAATTATATCGTAAATAATATGATATGAAGACAGGAGATCAGAAAGAAAATCATATTAAAGATGCATTGCATTTGGCTCTGAATTTGGAATTTTTTACGACAAATGAAATTGTGTGTGTGTGTGTCTGTGTGTGTAAATGTACTCATTGAAAACACTTTGATTACTTCTCCATGTTCCATGGATGGTAAGAATGGTAAACCATCGGCCTTGATTATGGGGTTTTTGGTTGTAGAGCCTAATTATCTTCCTAATTCAGAGGTTTGTTTCATTCATGTTTGGAACTCACTCCTTAATGGAGGGTGTGGGGGGGATTTCCCCCCCACAATTGTCGTCAAGAGGGGCGGCTACAATTTTGTAGCCCCCCCTAGCGGGGGATTCGGGGGAAGTGCCCCTAAAGAGAAATATTGGGAGAAATTGCCTTGTAAAATATTGTAATTCCATAGTCAATCTGGACCGTTCATTATAAGGTTGCAGATATGATGGTAGAATCTATTTTTTAGGGTTTTTTTCCCTAGAAAGCAACCCTCTTTTGTGAGGGAATTGTATTGCAGCTATGTGATGCAGGAGCATCGCCAGTAGCAAGCGAGCATGGGACAAACGCCATCACATTTTTGGCACATGTTAAAATTGTTTGCAATATTTTGAAAGTTTGGATGCGCGGACTTTAATGTAATAGTTAAGAAGGGCGTACTTCCATATTGTAAAAATATCTTGAGCGATTCTCTCTCATCTGTAAGGTGTAGAGGCATTTATTCATAGTTAATGAAAGTAGGTAGATTTAAATTCTAGATTAGACAGTTTTAGGAGCTAGAGGGAAAACCGACTATAGACACCCTCGTCTTTGTATCATAGTATCAATTGAGAGGGATTGTATGAAGAAGCACATGAGCATAGAGAAGAGTTGTAATAGAGAGCTGTGTAGAAGAATCCATGTATAGAAGTTTTGAAATTAATATATGAAGCAACCCATGGGGTTTTAATGTTTTCTGTGTATACAGGATGAATGTTATGCTTATGGTTGTTTTAATCTTTCTATTGTGCATTTTATTTTATGCTATGTATGTATGATTTCATGTTAAGTGTTTGAAGTCTGAGAGAGTAAGGAAATGAGTTTCATTTTTTTCTCTTCTTGAGTCAAAGTTCCTGCAAGGAGTACAGTGAAGCATCCGCAAGGAGTGCGTTGACGGGTTCAGAGTTCATCTCCGAAAGATCAGGAGGGACATTATTGTTCTCATTTCAACTGAAGTGCAAGACAAGCACAGAAGCCATGCAAGGTGTATGCAGGCTAGTCGAGACCTTAGAACACATAGACTAAGGTTGAGAGATTGAAGGATTGTTGTTGCAGAGTTGCATAGAGTCAAGAGATTCAAATATTTAGGAATATTTGAAGAAGTGTCACAAGGAGTGCGTGCAAAAATATCTTAGGAGATTTGAGTTTGAGAAAGGAAGCTAAGGAGGGTTAGCGTCTTCAAGTGTTGAAGAGCAGGAGAGGAGTTTTGGTCATCATGCAGAGGCCAATTCAGAGTGAAGAGGATCGCTGAGGTGACTCAGAGAAGAGGTTCTTGAAGAAGTAATTTGGATGGTCGAGGTTCTCAAAGGAGAGCTCCCGAAACAACGAAGATCGTTGGATCTGCGGAAGGTGCTAGGTGGATAATGATCAGGACAGATCCATCCTTTGGATAGCTTAGATTAACATCATTCGTTGATCAAGATTCCCAGGACCGTCAAATCATTTCAGAATTTGAAGGTTCGAGAGTTCGAAGTGCAAGCCAAAATCCTTGGCTAATCAAACCCCTGAAACGCGAAAAGGAGGTTTTCGTGTGTGGAAGTAAGGAGAAACAAGTTTAAGTTTTCAGGAATTCATAGTTCGGGGTTTCGGAAGTCTCAAGGGAAGGATATTGGGACTCAGCAGGGGCAAGAAAACCTGAAATCAGAAGTCACGACAAAGGATTTCATCATTTTGGAACTTCAGAGATGGGAAGGTGGAGAGGACATAGGGTTCGATCTTGACATATCGAACTCCCGGTACGCGAAATTGCATTGACCATTGAATCGAGGAAAGGTCCATAGCCATTGATCTCCTTGGAAGAGGAACCTTAAAGTTTCGGCATTTCAGGATTCAGTATACTAGAAGTCCTATTGAAGAGAGAACTGATATAGTAAAGAGGAGAACCCAGTACGCAAAAGTCCGAAAGGATTTCAGAAGACGTAATTTCGGCATTTCGGGGTTCGGAGGTTCAAGAGCCCCAAGGACATAGTGGAAGCGCTTTTCGGTGGTTGAAATCCCA
>JZKD02S0894161.1:0-14052 GCA_000966675.3 Picea glauca
AGTCTTCTATTCATCTGTTGAAATATCACATTACAAATTGGAAAGATCGAACACATCCCGCTTCTCTTCAGTTCTTAGTACATAAAAAGTTGGATCCCTCGAATGGTGATTTCCCTTGAATTTAAAGGGAAATCCCATCGATACAATCATTACAAGGCAGATCTGTATCCTACACTAAATCGGATCTTCTTTCTAAATCAGCATAGGGTGTCCTATCTTCACGCAACTGATTGCTAATGCAGGGTTGGATGAAGCATTGTTGTTACGGCTGGTGTAACGACTTCTTCACATAGCTGCTAGTGTTGTTTCAGCATCGCAATTCACGTCCTGTTCAGCCACGTGAATTGCGCTCTTGACTGTGTCGGTTTGACTGCTAGCTGTCAGGACTCGTGTTTCAGCATCGTGGCGGCCTCCTCTGTGTCTCAGCAACTACACTTCTGAACTGAGTGATTGCTCCGTGTTTCGGCTTATGCGTCCTGAGATTGTGTAGCAGCTCCGTGTTTCGGCATCTGCATCTTCGGACTGTGTAGCAGCTTCTGTGTTTCAGCATCTACTTAGATAGTTCTGTGTTTCAGCATCGGCCTTGAATACTATTCTTGGAGTGATCAGATGAAGTGATAATATGAGTCTGAATACAGGTGATGAAGGGTATAATAATGGCAAAAAGTATGGGCAAAAAGGGTACAATATGTGGTCCTAACACCTCACATTTGACGAAGCTGAGAAAGCCTTGAATGAATGCCATTCTGGAGCATGTGGTGGCTACATGTCTGGGTATGCTACTACCCAGAAGATCTTATGAGTTGGGTATTTTTGGCCTTCTTTATTCAATGATTGTATTAATGTTGTCAAAAAAATGCAACCCTTGCCAAACCTACAACAATAAAATACGATCACGCCCTGCTCCTCTACAGCCTGTAGTCTCAATTGGACCTTTTGTGAAATGGGGTATCGATTTCATGACATGTCACCCTCACTCGGCCAAGGGGCATGGATACATTATTGTATCCATAGATTATTTTATGAAATGGGCTGAGGTGATGCTAACATTCGACAATACCAGAAAGACTGCAACACTATTCATATTCAATCACATCATTACTCGGTTTGGTGTTCCTCAAGCTATCGCTACTGATCATGGTATCTACTTTAGAAACTTCATGATGTTCGAACTCAACGAAAATTTGGGTCTTCGCCATGAAAAATCAACACCCTAATACCCACAGGCCAATGGCCAGGTTGAAGCAATAAAAAAAAGTCCTAATTAACATGATTCGACGAATGATAGGGATTCACAAAACTAGTTGGCACACGATGTTGTTTTCAGCATTGTGGACTTACCGGACATCTGTCAAGTCTACTACTGGGTTTTCACCTTTCCAGTTGGTTTATGGTAGAGAAGACATCTTCCCAATTGAATGTGAGATACCATCTCTAAATCTCGTCATTGAACTTCTCCCAAACACTTACGCTGAAGAAGAACGTCTATTGTATATTATGCAACTAGATGAAACCCGTCGTGATGCCAACCTAATTATAGAAACCCAGAAGACATGCATCAAATATCAATATGATAAACATGTCAAACCATGCGTGTTCTCTAAAGGAGATCTAGTTCTCCTTTATGGACAATATCGAGATTTGTTAGGAGCCAGAAAATTTGAGGCTATGTGGCGAGGTCCTTATATCGTCAGACGGGTGTTGGAAAAAGGAGCCTATGAGTTAGTGGACTATGATGGTATCCCTTTGAGTGAACCTAGAAATGGTCTTTACTTAAAGAAGTACTATGCTTAGATCATTTGTGCATGAGTTCTTGTATTTTATTGTATCATACTTTTTGTGTGTTAATTTAGTGTTCTTTTCCATTATTTGGTTTCTTCCCTCGACCGCTTACCATGCATTGAACTTGGTTTCCAGATGTCGGAGTCTTCACTACCCCACATTGGCTTTGTCAATGGCGCTAGTCGTAGTACTCAAAACTTAGCTTCTGTTGCATGGGCAATTTACGCACCTACAAACAAACTCACCAGTCTACAAGGTTTTTGCCTTGATCGTGCAACCAATAATATCGCAAAATATAGCGTCATCATCGAATTGTTGATTGATGCTATTTCACTTGATATCTTTCATCTGGTTATACAAATCGATTTTCAGCTAATAGTACTATAGTTAAGTAATATCTATGCTATCTGAAGTCCTACTTTATTACGAGTATATTTACAAATTCGCCTCTTGGAACGTTATTTTGATTATATCGAATATAAACACATTCCTATATGTCTAAATACATTGACTGGTGCTTTAGCTAATTATGTGTTAGATAGACATTTGGGGCATTTATGAACCAATCACACATCACATGTATTATACAACACAAAATAAGCCTATAGAAGCCGTATATATGTATATAATGATCAAAAGTTTTTACAAAAAGTTTTTTTCCAAAGATCAAAATCTCAAAATATGAAGCCCATAGCTTCCACAAAATAGCGTCGTGTATGATGCTCATGATAACATACAACTGCTTGAGCTACCCTATAGAGCAATCGACTAAGAGAATCGGACACGCCCACAGTATGGGGCTAATAACATCTTGGTATCTCTCCAATAGTGATGTCTGGGACATCTGTAGTCAGTCCCTCTAAGTTTTGTTCAATCATCTCATAGTCCTCAGCATCCCATATTTCCACTGGAGCCACTTCTCCTCACCTCTGAATGGGAGATGTCCCTGGTGGTCGATACAACCCCACATCTGTTTTGTCAAAAGATTTTTTTTTCAGGATCGAAAATATAAAACCATTTTATATAATAAAATTTGCAAAAACATTTAAAAAAACAAAATGTGTACTTCTCACCTAAGTCACCCCATTGAACATCCTCAGGCAGGACCTAATCCATATCTCCTCGATAATCCAAACCATCATATGTGTAGTCATCGATCATCAACATATGGGGTCTCAACCAGTCAAAAAAGAATCATTATATTTGATTATAAGCCCTGCTACATGCCGAGCCATGAGGTTACACCACCTCAGCATCCTCGGATCCTGTGGAGCCGGTAAACCCCAATCTACATGTAGACACAACAATAGGACCCTCTCAAGGAAGAAAGACACCAAAATCAACCCATACCCAAACTTCTTTAGGTTTCCCCTTCTACACTTGGTCAATTGCCTTTTCATGCTGCGGAGAACCGCATCCGACTAGTTAAAAACCCAAGGCTCTATGCACTCTTTTGCGTATTGGAAATAGCTCTGGAGAGCCATGTGCGGAGCCACACTCCCATCCATGCATAAAACGGTAAAAAAGATAGTCTGTAGGGTCAAATATTGGACCCCCCAAATGGAGACCTTACCCTTGCTTCTCTCTGCCTCAGGAACACAATGTCGATGAACATACTCTCTCATAGGAAGTCCACCACCCCTACCTCAGGTCAAAGTCACATGGGATCCACATCGTGACAACCCTGTCAAAAAATAGATATCCTCAATATCTAGTGAAAGCATGTGGACCCCTACATGAAATACCTGTTGTTCCACATCCCACATGTGGACCAGGTACTCTAACAACCTGAGTTGGGCTCTCATACCCAGGATCCTAAAAAAATTTAAGACCCCACATTCCCAGAGAGAAGCAACTGTACACGAATCGTTTTTCGCAATGGCATCATCCTCCTTGTGTTCCCTTTCCCTCCATTCCAACATTGTGATGATCAATACCTACAATGGATTCATGAGAAGCAAGTCAAAAACTCATTTTAACCTCTTGAAAAAAAATTTATTGAGCAAAACCACACACAAAAATCTACTTTTTTCGCCCTCGCAAGTGAAGCTTTTGCACAGTGTGAGATTCTCGCAGGTGCACTGAAGCCCACATGCGAAAATCTTAGATTCTCATAGGTCCCGAATGGCCCACTTGCGAGAATTCTTGAGTGCACCTACCGACCCTAAAATGGACTCAAAACTCTAAAATTGCCAATAAACATCACAAGTAAACCATGGAAAAGTTGAAAAATCAAGAGATTACCTCATTGGCTGGAACCGTTTGCTAAGTGATCACTTGTAGCTCCCGCGATCGACCAATGAAATTTGAGAAAAAAAAAGGAGGTGAGTTGGACAAGTTTTTGGAAAAGCAACAATGAAATGGTAAAAAACCCTTTTTACCCATATTTATTCACCTTTTTACTATTTTTCGTTGATTTTTATGTTATTTTTATTACTTTTGTCTAAAAACCTAATACCCTAATGGTTTTGTGAGTATGGTTTTTTGCAGATAGTTGACCTAGAAGTCCAAACGACGGTATACAGGCATTTTTTCTCTTTTTTATATTCATCACATGAACGATTACCTTTTTAGGGTTTTGTAAGGAAAACCTCAAGCTCAGTCTTCATTCGTTCTCACACTCGAAATTACATGAGAACGTAACTGAGTATACTTTTGTCATCTTTTCGTAATTGTTATGGTAACACAAAAACGACGAAAACAAGGGAGTATCCTTTAAGCTCTTTTCACACTCCACAAAATGAAAATATTACCGAGCAATCTTGTTCTTTTCATGCTCATAAAAGTATTTGAAGAAAACATTCGATGGATGATAGTTTATCACTTTTTCGGTCTCATCAAACTAATTTATGAAAAAGGAACTGGGAGAGTTTCTCTTTAAGTGTTTTTCAAACTCTCAAAACATGAAAAATGCTCGAGTTTTCTATCTTTGGACTCGTTAAACAAACATCGAAAGGCCCTTACGGGACCGAACCACTCCTTCTTAGGTTTGGTTAAATAGACTCTGAGGGACTCATCCGAAGGATGAGCTTACATCAACAAGCATACGTTATCCTCCTCAAGCTTGTGTAAAAATAAAGAGGTACTCACCAGAAATGGTGGGGGAAATTTTGGGAAAGGGATATGTTTCAGTATTTCTATTAGTGGCGGTAAGTGTCTCTCTTGAACATGAAACTCCCTGTTCGTCATTTGAATCTGGGTTGGGAAATCCTTTTGTCTCTCTTCTGACTTCCTACAAGGTCATATCTTGGGTTGTCTTTGAGTCAATGCTTCCAAGACCATTGTTGTGTCATTCATATGTTCAAGAGCAGTCCAAACAAGCCCTCCATTGAGTCGACCATCTATGGTTGTCCATTCTTACCATGTCAGCCTTCCTTGTGTCCATTTCAAATCATATCCATACTTTGACTTGCCCTCAAAATCTATTACTTATTTCATGTCATTGATTGGGGATACATCAAGGCCCTCTTGTGACGAGCCTTTTTCCATCGACTGTAACTCATTATCCGGGAATAAGACTTAGAAATCATTTAGTACCTTACAACATGCATGCCTTAATGGTAGGTCTCTTCACTTTCGACAGTGGATTCACATCATTCGTCCATGATCGAGATATTCTTCCAAATGTTCGACTTTAGTTCATTTATTCACATTTGTTCGGATTGTACTTAGGTACCTTGGGAGTCATTGACATGAGTGGTGATTTCCCTTGCACTTGTTAACAGTTTTCATCAATGACCGATAATCGAGTGGTTTCTACCATGTTCGACTTCGACACATGTAATCACATGGTTATATTCATACTTTTCAGACAACAAGATTGAATACCCTAGGTCTTATCTTTTGGCCCAAGCCGCGTTGGAGTATTTATGATTTGTATTGACACATGGATCTACTTTGTATGTCACGTGGCTATGTCCTAATCCGTGTATTCTAAACACATAGATCCACAGTGTATTCCTAGTGGATATGTGGTATTTTGGTTACATGGATCCACAGTGTATGATTGGTGTCCATGGCCTGCATTTATTATTTCATTCATTTTTTGTCTGAGCATGGGAATGCCTACCTCAGAACTGGTATTATATTCTGCAGATGCTTGATTGTTTATAGGTTTTTTATTAGGTGTGATCCTTGTTTCTATCACACACACGCATTTTACAAAGTATTTCGACTGTCACGAGTTCTAGCCTCATACTTTGGGGGGCATTTTGTAACAAATTATTTTGTCCACTCTGGTGATGTCTCTAAAGTTATATGTTTAGGCTCTCATAAGGACTTTTTTCCTAATAAAAGTGACTATTGTCTTCTTCCAAAAAACATATTTTTAAGATGAGTTCGCAGGTTGACTATGTTGTAGTGTGCAAGAATATTGATTCTCACAGGCAACCCTATACCTAGCCTACGAGGTGTTCGCAGTATGCTCTATAGGTAGGGTGTGAACCTGTTTTGAAGATTAAAAGGAAGAGGAAGTTACAAAGGTTCTAGAAGAGTATCTTTTAGAAAATGAGTTGGCATCCACATGGTTGGCATCCTACTAACTTCTCAGATTTAGTGGGATCATCCTCATCCCTTTAACCATCTCTCCTTCTCCTATATAATGAAGGGTTTCTCAAGGAAGAGATTAAGAAATATTGAATGGAGAATTGATGAAAGAATTGTCTGAAGAACCTTTTTTGGATTGAAGCTTGAAGACTCTATTTTTCTATCAAGTTGTACTGGATCTTCTTCTTGCAAGTATAGAGAAAGTGTGTGTGTTGGAACCAAGGGCCACTAAAAGGAAGCTTGGGACATCAAGGCAATCTGGTTGTATCTTCTACTTTCATTTAATATAATACAACAGCATATCCCTTTCCCATAAAATCACTCTTATTTTATTGCATAAGTCCTTGATCATATGCATAGGTTGACATTGAATATACTTTTCTATCTTCACTTTGGTTGGTTTGTGTTGTCTTGGACCTGATCTCACAAGAGCACCAGAGAGAAGTAGGAATAACAGATACCTAAGGAAGCGATATAAAGGTATGTCACTCACTCCTTCTTGGTAGTAGATTCAATGAATGCAACTTAGAGAAAGAGTCAAGTCCTGTCCTTTTTTGTTCTAGATCCAGGTGGATCTAGGGAGATCTGTCAGTGTCCGCATATATTGATTTATATTGTAACAAACCTGCAGCCAGATAAGCAGGGAGGGGAGAGAAAGAGAGAGAGAAGAAGAGAGAGATTTGCAAGCTAAGAGTGGATATAGAACTGTATGTTTTAAATAATATCAAGAAACACAATTTTGTGGATGTAGCCCTAGTGAGAGGGTGAACCACGTATATCTTGTTGTTATGTGTGATTAATGTTGTGTTATTTTTCCTTCTTATTATTTTGTTATTGCATCATTGTTTTATATCTGATATATAATTGTGTGAATGAGGTTTAAGTTGGTAAATGATATCTAGATGTCGTGCTCCTATTGTTTTGGATTCACTTTTCATTTTTTCTGGTTGTAGACACATGTGTCCTACAACCCCCTATTGCTACTTCGGGTGAGACTACATCTGCTTCGTAGGTGTTTCTGAAAGGGCCAGTAGTTAGGGATTGTTGGTGTCTTGTTAGAGCTGAACCCTTGGTATTCCCCTGTACCAACAAATGGTTCTATTGACGGGACTGAGATCTTCTTGAGGGAATGTCAGGGTGGTTCCCATCGAAGAAAGAGATTCATAAGTGGATAGAAGAACAAGAAAAGGGACTTCACGGAAGCCTAGAACAAGAACCCTAATCTTAGTACAAAGGACTGGTTGGGAAGGTATATATTTACCGATATACGTGAGATTTTATTTGGAGGAATTCATAAGGATCTATATGAGTGGATAGCCAGATTAGAAGATACCCAGTTTGAGATCATATATAGACCACCTGTGGTTTGGAAGTCAACATTGATAAAGAAGGTAAAGAGAGTTGATAACGACGTGTCAAGAGCCGTATTTCACTGGTTTGATAGCAACATTGGAGGGTACATCACTGAGTTTTGTATTGATAGAGTAGAGTCATATAGCCAAGAAGAGAGATATTTCTTTAAGGAACCTAGAGGAAGCTTTTTACACTTTTTGAAGTTGAATATCAAGATGTTATTGCATGAGAAGAACATCTTGAAGATATAGTAGTTGGTCATAGTGAAAATGTAATGTTCAAGACTTCAGACAGCTACAGCGACACAGAGATTGGAAATACACGCAGTGGGAGAACCTTCAGATAAGTTCCTCTTGTGAAATTGTTTGAGAAGAAACACAAACCATTAGCACAGGATGAAGGGTTCCACAGTGGATAAGAAGAAGAGTTAGTGAACAACTAACATTCAGATCCCACTAGGGTAGGGGAAGTGAAGACTAAAGAAAATCGTTATGAAGAATCAAAAACTTTAGGAACTACATCAACTCCTGAATTAAGTACTATTACTCCTCATGTTGTTTTAGCAGTGTTAAGTAACTAGAGTAGTCAGAGTTATCAAAGAACTCAGAGCATTTTTACAAGCAGTTCAGCACATACTCGATCAAGAAACCTAGGAAGATCTATGGAAGATGAGATGAGGTTACCCACATTTAGGGGAGATGGATCTGAATATCCTGATCAACACTGGTTTCTATGCGAAGTCATATGGAGTATTAAGAATGTCAATGATGAAGTTTCTAAAAGACCTCAATTTACTAGTACCCTAAGAGACCGTGCGCTGAGATGGTACATGAAATTTTTCCAAGGAGTTGCACAGCCGAAACCACTAAATTTCATTAAGAATGTGTTGATTTTTGAATTCAAGAAACCCAAATTAGAATCACAATGCATTACAGAGCTGAAAGAAATCAAGAAGAAAGTAGTTGAACTTGTTTGGGAGTTTGATCAAAGGCTTAAGACCTTGACAGGATGATTGAGTTTTCATATCCCGGATGAGTAGAACAAGGAATGGTTCATTATTTCCCTCTTGCCACACATTAGAGTCCCTCTGATGCAGCAAAAGATTGCTTCGTAGGATAAAGTGTTGGAGATCTCCATGAAACTAGAGTCATCCCCTACGGGAGAATCCATCTTAGGTATGAGTCAAATTTTGAGTCATGTCACTAGCTTATCTCTATAGGTCGAAGATATGAAGAAAGATAAGGGAAAAGATAAAAGAGAAGACACATGTTGTATCAAATGCAATTCAGAAGGCCATTATAAAGAGAATTGTCCCCTATTTCATGAATACTTGTCTTATGGACCCTTGATCCCGCTGAAGTAGGTTACTCTACCTTGGTGCGAGGTATGCAGAAATAGACATCACCCTAGTGAATTCTATTAAATGAAAAAATATTTTCAGACACCTACAAATATTTACTCAAATTCTGTAAATATGTGGGGCATGATGAGAAGGACTATAGGGAGTATGATCTCTTGCATGAAAGGTCGAGAGATACATATAGGATTCAAGGAGAGATGCAACAAGAGGGAAACACTACGCANGACGAAAACAAGGGAGTATCCTTTAAGCTCTTTTCACACTCCATAAAATGAAAAGATTACCGAGCAATCTTGTTCTTTTCATGCTCATAAAAGTATTTGAAGAAAACATTCGATGGACGATAGTTTATCACTTTTTCGGTCTCATCAAACTAATTTATGAAAAAGGAACTGGGAGAGTTTCTCTTTAAGTGTTTTTCAAACTCTCAAAACATGAAAAATGCCCGAGTTTTCTATCTTTGGACTCGTTAAACAAACATCGAAAGGCCCTTATGGGACCGAACCACTCCTTCTTAGGGTTGGTTAAATAAACTCTGAGGGACTCATCCGAAGGATGAGCTTACATCAAAAAGCATATGTTATCCTCCTCAAGCTTGTGTAAAAATAAAGAGGTACTCACCAGAAATGGTGGGGGAAATTTTGGGAAAGGGATATGTTTCAGTATTTCTATTAGTGGCGGTAAGTGTCTCTCTTGAACATGAAACTCCCTGTTCGTCATTTGAATCTGGGTTGGGAAATCCTTTTGTCTCTCTTCTGACTTCCTACAAGGTCATATCTTGGGTTGTCTTTGAGTCAATGCTTCCAAGACCATTGTTGTGTCATTCATATGTTCAAGAGCAGTCCAAACAAGCCCTCCATTGAGTCGACCATCTATGGTTGTCCATTCTTACCATGTCAGCCTTCCTTGTGTCCATTTCAAATCATATCCATACTTTGACTTGCCCTCAAAATCTATTACTTATTTCATGTCATTGATTGGGGATACATCAAGGCCCTTCTGTGACGAGCCTTTTTCCATTGATTGTAACTCATTATCCGGGAATAAGACTTAGAAATCATTTAGTACCTTAGAACATGCATGCCTTAATGGTAGGTCTCTTCACTTTCGACTGTGGATTCACATCATTCGTCCATGATCGAGATATTCTGCCAAATGTTCGACTTTAGTTCATTTATTCACATTTGTTCGGATTGTACTTAGGTACCTTGGGAGTCATTGACATGAATGGTGATTTCCCTCGCACTTGTTAACAGTTTTCATCAATGACCGATAATCGAGTGGTTTCTACCATATTCGACTTCGACACATGTAATCACATGGTTATATTCATACTTTTTAGACAACAAGATTGAATACCCTAGGTCTTATCTTTTGGCCCAAGCCACGTTGGAGTATTTATGATTTGTATTGACACATGGATCTACTTTGTATGTCACGTGGCTATGTCCTAATCCGCGTATTCTAAACACATAGATCCACAGTGTATTCCTGGTGGCTATGTGGTATTTTGGTGACATGGATCCACAATGTATGATTGGTGTCCATGGCCTGCATTTATTATTTCATTCATTTTTTGTCTGAGCATGGGAATGCCTACCTCAGAACTGGTATTATATTCTGCAGATGCTTGATTGTTTGCAGGTTTTTTATTAGGTGTGATCCTTGTTTCTGGCACACACACGCATTTTACAAAGTATTTCGACTGTCACGAGTTCTAGCCTCATACTTTGGGGGGCATTTTGTAACAAATTATTTTGGCCACTCTGGTGATGTCTTTAAAGTTATATGTTTAGGCTCTCATAAGGACTTTTTTCCTAATAAAAGTGACTATTGTCTTCTTCCAAAAAACATATTTTTAAGATGAGTTCGCAGGTTGACTATGTTGTAGTGTGCAAGAATATTGATTCTCACAGGCAACCCTATACCTAGCCTACGAGGTGTTCGCAGTATGCTCTATAGGTAGGGTGTGAACCTGTTTTGAAGATTAAAAGGAAGAGGAAGTTACAAAGGTTCTAGAAGAGTATCTTTTAGAAAATGAGTTGGCATTCACATGGTTGGCATCCTACTAACTTCTCAGATTTAGTGGGATCATCCTCATCCCTTTAACCATCTCTCCTTCTCCTATATAATGAAGGGTTTCTCAAGGAAGAGATTAAGCAAGATTGAATGGAGAATTGATGAAAGAATTGTCTAAAGAACCTTGTTTGGATTGAAGCTTGAAGACTCTATTTGTCTATCAAGTTGTACTGGATCTTCTTCATGCAAGTATAGAGAAAGTGTGTGTGTTGGAACCAAGGGCCACTAAAAGGAAGCTTGTGACATCAAGGCAATCTGGTTGTATCTTCTACTTTCATTTAATATAATACGGCAGCATGTCCCTTTCCCATAAAATCACTCTTATTTTATTGCATAAGTCCTTGATCATATGCATAGGTTGACATTGAATATACTTTTCTATCTTCACTTTGGTTGGTTTGTGTTGTTTTCGACCTGATCTCACAAGAGCACCAGAGAGAAGTAGGAATAACAGATACCTAAGGAAGCGATATAAAGGTATGTCATTCACTCCTTCTTGGTAGTAGATTCAATGAATGCAACTTAGAGAAAGAGTCAAGATTTGTCCTTTTTTGTTCTAGATCCAGGTGGATCTAGGGAGATCTGTCAGTGTCCGCATATATTGATTTATCTTGTAACAAACCTGCAGCCAGATAAGCAGGGAGGGGAGAGAAAGAGAGAGATAAGAAGAGAGAGATTTGCAAGCTAAGAGTGGAGATAGAACTGTATGTTTTAAATAATATCAAGAAACACAATTTTGTGGACGTAGCCCTAGTGAGAGGGTGAACCACGTATATCTTGTTGTTATGTGTGATTAATGTTGTGTTATTTTTCCTTCTGATTATTTTGTTATTGCATCATTGTTTTAGATCTGATATATAATTGTGTGAATGAGGTTTAAGTTGGTAAATGATATCTAGATGTCGTGCTCCTATTGTTTTGGATTCACTTTTCATTTTTTCTGGTTGTTGACACATGTGTCCTGCAACCCCCTATTGCTACTTCGGGTGAGACTACATCTGCTTCGTAGGTGTTTCTGAAAGGGCCAGTAGTTAGGGATTGTTGGTGTCTTGTTAGAGCTGAACCCTTGGTATTCCCCTGTACCAACAAATGGTTCTATTGACGGGACTGAGATCTTCTTGAGGGAATGTCAGGGTGGTTCCCATCGAAGAAAGAGATTCATAAGTGGATAGAAGAACAAGAAAAGGGACTTCACGGAAGCCTAGAACAAGAACCCTAATCTTAGTACAAAGGACTGGTTGGGAAGGTATATATTTACCGATATACGTGAGATTTTATTTGGAGGAATTCATAAGGATCTATATGAGTGGATAGCCAGATTAGAAGATACCCAGTTTGAGATCATATATAGACCACCTGTGGTTTGGAAGTCAACATTGATAAAGAAGGTAAAGAGAGTTGATAACGACGTGTCAAGAGCCGTATTTCACTGGTTTGATAGCAACATTGGAGGGTACATCACTGAGTTTTGTATTGATAGAGTAGAGTCATATAGCCAAGAAGAGAGATATTTCTTTAAGGAACCTAGAGGAAGCTTTTTACACTTTTTGAAGTTGAATATCAAGATGTTATTGCATGAGAAGAACATCTTGAAGATATAGTAGTTGGTCATAGTGAAAATGTAATGTTCAAGACTTCAGACAGCTACAGCGACACAGAGATTGGAAATACACGCAGTGGGAGAACCTTCAGATAAGTTCCTCTTGTGAAATTGTTTGAGAAGAAACACAAACCATTAGCACAGGATGAAGGGTTCCACAGTGGATAAGAAGAAGAGTTAGTGAACAACTAACATTCAGATCCCACTAGGGTAGGGGAAGTGAAGACTAAAGAAAATCGTTATGAAGAATCAAAAACTTTAGGAACTACATCAACTCCTGAATTAAGTACTATTACTCCTCATGTTGTTTTAGCAGTGTTAAGTAACTAGAGTAGTCAGAGTTATCAAAGAACTCAGAGCATTTTTACAAGCAGTTCAGCACATACTCGATCAAGAAACCTAGGAAGATCTATGGAAGATGAGATGAGGTTACCCACATTTAGGGGAGATGGATCTGAATATCCTGATCAACACTGGTTTCTATGCGAAGTCATATGGAGTATTAAGAATGTCAATGATGAAGTTTCTAAAAGACCTCAATTTACTAGTACCCTAAGAGACCGTGCGCTGAGATGGTACATGAAATTTTTCCAAGGAGTTGCACAGCCGAAACCACTAAATTTCATTAAGAATGTGTTGATTTTTGAATTCAAGAAACCCAAATTAGAATCACAATGCATTACAGAGCTGAAAGAAATCAAGAAGAAAGTAGTTGAACTTGTTTGGGAGTTTGATCAAAGGCTTAAGACCTTGACAGGATGATTGAGTTTTCATATCCCGGATGAGTAGAACAAGGAATGGTTCATTATTTCCCTCTTGCCACACATTAGAGTCCCTCTGATGCAGCAAAAGATTGCTTCGTAGGATAAAGTGTTGGAGATCTCCATGAAACTAGAGTCATCCCCTACGGGAGAATCCATCTTAGGTATGAGTCAAATTTTGAGTCATGTCACTAGCTTATCTCTATAGGTCGAAGATATGAAGAAAGATAAGGGAAAAGATAAAAGAGAAGACACATGTTGTATCAAATGCAATTCAGAAGGCCATTATAAAGAGAATTGTCCCCTATTTCATGAATACTTGTCTTATGGACCCTTGATCCCGCTGAAGTAGGTTACTCTACCTTGGTGCGAGGTATGCAGAAATAGACATCACCCTAGTGAATTCTATTAAATGAAAAAATATTTTCAGACACCTACAAATATTTACTCAAATTCTGTAAATATGTGGGGCATGATGAGAAGGACTATAGGGAGTATGATCTCTTGCATGAAAGGTCGAGAGATACATATAGGATTCAAGGAGAGATGCAACAAGAGGGAAACACTACGCA
>JZKD02S0894194.1:3565-14052 GCA_000966675.3 Picea glauca
CATGCCAACAAACCATTCATACCATAGAGTCTATTGCAACTCCATGTGAGTCCATCACTTTTTGTATTTTCGTTTTATATATGAGTGCATAGTCCTCACCTTTTGGTTGGGTTTCTTAGGGTACATCGTATGTTCATTGTGTGGATGGTGTGTTGACTACTACTCTAGGAAAAAAAAATAGTACTTATATTTATACTAATGAAACACTGGTATGAATAATAACTAAAAATGTCCTTTGAATGCTTTTTGTTATTGTAGTGGACGCCTCTGTAGTGAATATGTGTGCATGTAGTACTACTAGAAGTAGTAAATGCTTGAGATGGCGCATAGTCATTCACCACTAGAAGAGGGCCCAATAACTGAAGGGGATCAAGACAAATGTACTGGTGATTTAATCAAGAATTATATAAAAAACAAGAAACAGAAAATGAAGTGATTGTACATATTTTGAGGACAAAATTTAATAATATAAATTATTTGTTGTACAATTTTTTGTTTTGCCACCTTCTTGTGCATGAACCTTATATGTTTTGTATGCATGTTTATTATTTCTTTCATCTACCTTTAATTTTTGTTTTGCTACTTGTTATGCATGATTGGGTATGGGGAATTGAGAGTGATGCAAGGAGGGGAGGGGCAGGGGGTTGTGGCCAAACGAACTTCCACCTTCACGTGGTTGGACCTGTTTAATAGAGAATGAATTATTCTTGAAACCAAGACGAGCTCATTCATGAGGTATTCCCCTTTAATATTTCTAGAATGTCGAACATGTTTAATTATTATTCAGTCATATAACGTTTTATTCTCTTTGACAAATGCAACCTCATACATGTTTAGTTATTAACCAATCATATAACCTGTTATTGTCTTTGACAAATGCATTTTTGAAGGGCAGTCACCTCCATGATCCACAATGCATTTCCAACAAGGTATAAATCATTTGCTTCTCTTGCCTCGTGAAATTTTCCTTCATTGCCTTGTATACTTAAACTCAAAATCCAAGGACAAATAATGGTGGAAACAACTATTATTCATTTAATAATATTGTTTTTAGAGATGATTGGATGTAAGTTAATGTGGCATTTTATGTTCTCCCTTAACATTTTTGTTTTCCAATGTTGAATGTTCAGAAACACCTATTCAGAGGACTTGGCGATGTAGAATTTAGGTCAGAGTTAGAGATTGATTCAATGAACATTGACAACAATATTGATAAATAAAATGGCAGGAAAAAAATGAGTTCCATACCCGTACATATGTAAGCTTTTGGGCCATACTTCTTACTATGATTTTGACACTTGTACCTCACCTTCTACTATATACCTTAGACCATGATCTATTGTGCCCTTCAAATAAAAAATCACATGTGATGCAATGACCGAATGAATTTACCTTAGCTCAACCATATACTGGCTCAAAGTGTTCACTAAAAAACATTAATTAGGTATGCTACTAACCAACTATATCAAAGATTCAATCAATTGTCTACACACCAAAGGATTAAAATCCAAGTCAGCATGCAAATCATTAGATAGTGGGAACAAATCAATTCTTGAGATGGACTCAAACCATAGGAGATATGTGGTTGTCTTGTCCATGTGGAAAGTGTATTTATCTATGCATATGTAATAAGTAAACAACATAGAATTGAGAAATAGAATAATGGTATTCTATTACAACAAAATAAATTTATACAAAGATAATGTTATTGATTGAAAATTATAGCAGATGTGAACTTATGAAGCCTTTGGCAGAACCTTTAGTAGATGCAAAGTTTCTCCAAGTGGTGGTGATGGATGTGTACAATATTAAGCATATCAATCTCTGCATAACTACAACCTACATGTGTGTACAATATTAAGCCTACACTTGTTAAAGTTATAGCCTAAATCAACCTAGACTCTAGAGGGTGTTTTGATTTACCTCGTACCCATATACTCATCAAAAAATTCTGTCACAATTCCATTTCTGTGATTTCACTCCACAATTAAGTCTTGGGCCAGAACAATCTGTCATAATAAAGGTATAAAATTAGCAATTTACTTAACGATAGAATTCATTATTTTATTTCTACTGCAATTCCAACATTTTTTTTACTTACAACAAATTTAAATTCCTCGAAAAAGAATTAAAATAGTAGACATGGTTGCAACGAGTATAGCACAAGAATACCCTCAGCAAAGACCCTAGATCTTTGTTATGGCAGTATGTGGAAATCCTCAGAAAAACTCTCAGGGGTTGTTCGTACAAATGAAGCGAACAATGCAAAAAAAAACATGGGAAGATAAGACTTATATTTTTAGCATGAGAATAGGTAGAAAAATAAGAGTAGTTTCCAATTTGTTTATGTGGGTGAGAATAGTATGTATAGTGTTGGTATCTCACACTATGGATGGTTGAATTCTCAAACACATGCATCCTTTATGACTATCAAAAGAGAAGCGACAATCAGAGATGACGGCCGTCCAAAATGCCATCCTTTTCACACCTTTTACCTTTTCATTTGTACCACTTTCCTCCATCCTTCCAGCCTAATTTTGAGTGCAACGATATATTTTTTCCTCAGGTATGCATCTTCATAACTTATGTCATTTTAAGTAGTTTCGCTAGTGTAATTAGGGAAAGTTGGCCTTTTATGCTTTCCAATGATAGAATGTTTACATCTTGTTCTAGGAAAACATTGAAGGTATTGCAGAAGAGTTGTTGCAACAACATCACGTTGCTGCAACACCCCTCAAGCCAACTATTGTGACACCATCAACCTTGTCGAGTTGTTGCTGCAACATGCTTTCTGGTTGCTGCAATAGGATTTTTGGTTATTGCAACACAATTTTCAGTTGCTACAAAAGACTCTCATTTGGCGGCAACACCAGTTGTTGGAACACCTATTTAATAGATGTTGCAACATCATCCAACGTTCTTGCTGCAACACTGAACAACCATGACCCCCATCCTGACAACTGTGATCGATGAGGTGGTTTCCTCCCTATTCGATGAGGGAAAAATGGCTACCTCCCTATTCCTTTTACTTTTGGCCATTATGTACTTCCCAAGCCATTGAGAACATCTTGTGTAGTCATAAGGGCGAGACTATGTTAAATATCAATCTACATGAAGAGACTCTATTAGATATCAATGTACATGCAACTAATTTGACAATATGACACTTTGGACAACCAAGCATTAGTAAAATCATTTTTGAATAAGTATCAATTAGTACGTTGTGAAAACCCACCATGTAAGCCAATAATTTTCAACAAATTGGGCTAGAGATTTTATTTCCATGTTGTCTTTATGTTTGGGTAGAGATAATAATGAATCAACTAAAGCCTGTATCTTTTCAATTATGTCCATAAAATATAACATCTCACATTAAATTATATTTCAAATATTATCCATACCTAGTCTATTTGATGTTTCATATTTGGCCTATTTGATGTTATTATATACCAAGCCAATAATTTTGAGTGTAACGATATATTTTTGCTTCGGGTATGCATCTCCATAACTTATGTCATTTTAAGTAGTTTTGTTAGTGTAATTAGGGGACGCTGACCTTTTATGCTTTCTAATGATAAAATGTTGACCTTTTAAGGCCAGATCTTGGGAGGAAGTTGGGAGGATGTTACCAACTTGAAATCTATATAAACTAGAGGTTCTTGGCAGCCTTGGAGAAGTTCAGAACATGAGAAATGTTGTAGAATTGTGAATCCAAAGACATTTTTATGCAGGGAAGCCATTAAGGAGAGGAGCTTTGCGGGCCAATTCTGGGAGCTACACTCATCCTTTTTCAATGTCGTCAGTTGTGTTGGATTCTTGAGGTTGAGCAGAACACAATCAGACTAGTTTGTAATCCATTTGACACTTTTTTGATGTACTTTTGAAGCATTTAAGAGAAATAAGAAAGCCTCACCTACTGAGACAAAGGCCCGGAGACGTAGGCGATCTTGCCGAACTTCGTTAACAACTTTGCTATTATGGCTTGTTGATTCTTTGTGCTTACTTTCAGATCTTCATTTCTTATTATGGCTGCCATTTTATATCATTAATTCTTCCTCTTTCTTAAATTCCTAAATGGTTAATGAACTCATGCTTTAAAACTTAACCATAGTCTTTAAAAGATATTTTCGGATCAAGTGGTATCAAAGAAGGTTGACGGTTGGTTTTTGAGTTTGCATGATTACCAGGGAAAAGCTTAATCGTGGTGAAGACGAGCTTGTTGAAGAGAATCCTAAGATTGGATTGAGAAAGAGAACTTCTCAAAGTGAGAAGATGGCATTGGAAGAGGGACTTTCTCATGACGAGATAGAGTTTTGAAAGACTTTCTTTGCCATGTTGGAGATGGTAAAGGTTTTATATGATGATTACTTGGTGTGGAAAAGACCGATTCTAGGAGAATATTCAAAATCCAAAAGTGAAGAAGGAGAGGATCCTCCTAAACCTCCTTCTTCACCTCCTTCTTCTCCATCAACTTCTTCTTCTTCAAGTACAAGTTCTAAGTCCACCACAAGAAAACATTCCCATAAACATGATGTGCCTTTACTTAAGCTTGATGTGAAGTTTGAATTACCCATGTATGATGGTGAAGTCAATGCAGAGAGGCTTGATAACTCGGTTAGACAGATGGAAGTTTATTGCAATGTGAAACAAATCAAGGATGAGGCAACTCAAATCAAATTGGCATCGCTTCGACTTGTAGGCACATCACTCATTTGGTGGCAAAGCAAGTTGTAAAATGGCATGCAACAAGTGGGTAATGTATTTCCATCATGGCAATGTTTTGTTTCTACACTTAGAAAGCAATTTTATCCTTTGGTTTATAAAGAAAAGGCTTTAATTGAATGGCAAGGTCTTAAACTAAGAAAGGGACAAACAATGCAAGAATACACATATGAATTTTGTAAGATGGCATTAATGTTAGACATTCCATTACATACCCAAGAAACTCTTATGAAGTATATAGGAGGTTTACCTACACACATTCGTAACACTCTATTTATGTTTGGACCTACTAATATTGATGAGGTTTATGTTCAAGCAACATACATTGAAGTAGGGAAAACAAGAGTTGGTGTATCAGGGGAATCTTCTTCAAGAAAAGAGGACAAATGAAAGGGGAATGGCAAGAAAAAAAATCCAGTGACAAGAAGGGAAGAGAAACTCTCTTGCAAGCATTGCAAGAAAGAAGGGCATGATGATGACCATTTCTGGAAATTGCATCCCGAGAAGAGACCGAAGTGGTTCAAAGAAAGGAAAGGGAGGCAAACAGTTGCAACAACATCACGACCAACAGACTTGGGATCGGATTCGGGTGTTGAGTCTAAAATCACAATGGTTGGTTTGACAGGTAAAATTGGTGATGGATTTGATTCTAGAAGTAAATTGTTTCACACAAGGGTCATTATGAGACATACTAAGGTCAACACATTGATAGATAGTGGATCTCAATCTAACTTGATTTCATAGGAAGTGGTTAAACAATTGGGATTAAACACTCAGATGCATCCTAAGCCTTACTCACTTAAATGGATAGGCAACAATCATAAATTGCACATAACAAAGCAATGCACATGGAAGTTTGCAATTTCATCTAAGTTTGTGGATGAGGTAACATGTGATGTGGTGCCACTCAATGAATGTGGAATGGTTTTAGGCAGTCCTTATTTGTATGATATTCTACATGGAACAAAATCAATATCACTTAATCAAAGCATGCAATTTATATGTTGTACATGCTCGTCACTTAAAAGCAAATCAATCTCTTCAAACAATGGAACAATTAAGGAAGGCAACTCATGCAAGAAACACACCTATAATTGTCCCAAATCAAGCAATTGATCTTAAGCAAGAACATGAGATGATTGTAAAATGGAAGATCAATCATACTTTACTTCAAGATAAGCTAATGTCGTGCAAGTATTACAAACATATTAGCTCATTTACAGTTATATTTATGATGTTATCATTGTTAATGTTGTCAACATGGATGATAGTGGCTTCAGTAAGATGTGACAAAGTACAAGTGGCTAACAATATGTTGTCAGTTGTCATGATTGTTTTCCAATTGATCTTGATGAGACAGGTGCGCAGGATAGAGTTTAAAGAGAGACAACAAGTGGGGTGGCCTATCCCACACTTGATGACTGGTTAGTATCCTTTTGGAGGACCAAGAGGTCTTAGTGGGGAGGCATGATCCAAAATGGATCTAGGAACCAAAATGGGTCTAGGAAGGCCTAAAAATCAAAGTGCTTAGAATCGCTTCAAAATGGATGTGTGTGTAGGCCTCGTCGTTACGAACCCAATGCAACTTGAACGGGCTCAAACAAACGTCGTATGAGAAATATATCGCGTTTTGTTCGTTTTGCCAAACGTGCAAAATTTTTGCTGACTGTACAGTGCTGACGTGGCAGCTGACTGTACAGTTTGTACGGCCGTGCAGTGACGTGGCAGGTGCGTTGGCATGCTGACTAGGTAGTTGATGGTTGACAGGTGGATGAGTCATACTTTGACACATGGCATATTATTTGGCAAATGTAATGGTGCCACGTGGCCTAGTCATGGGCTGCCACGTGGCACCCCTCCGTTGGTTGTTATGGAAAAATTTGTATGGACTCCAAAGGAGTCGAACCCATGACCTCCAGTCTAGGCGAAGCGCTTTGGCAGGGGCCGGGCTACCAACCCACCTACTTTGTTTCTTATTCTATAAGGTTCAAATGTTATATTTGGATTGAAATTATGGTATAGTTTGACAAAGAATAGGGTCGGGGCTAGGCCCCAACCCCCCGCGCGTGCTCCATGTAACCATAACACTTGGCGACCGTTGCAACGAATTAGCTCATGATCATGTTACCTCCATACAACCCCTACCTTTACTTGTTGGCGCGGATTTGTGAGGATAGTGCCCAGTCGGCCGGGCTAGCCAGCCGACCAGGGCGCGTGACCAGGGGGCTACGACCAGGGGCCAAGCTAGCAGGCGAGCGCATGGAAACTAAGGTGGCGGCCATATGGCCAAGCCACATGACCAGGGGTTGGTGGTTAAGGGGCTAGCGCAGAGCACTGGGCCACATGGAGGGCGCGCATGTGACCAGGGGCCCGAAATTCGGGGGATGCACCCTATTTTGGCCCAAAAGTGGGCTTTTTAAACTATATTGTAAGATTTTATTTGATTTTTTAGCCATTTTTGGGAGATTTTAGCCATTATTGGAGGATATGGAGCTCTTTTTTTAGGCCAGATCTTGGGAGGAAGTTGGGAGGATGTTACCAACTTGAAATATATATAAATCAGAGGCTCTTGGCATCCTTGGAGAAGTTCAGAACATGAGAAATGTTGTAGAATTGTGAAGCCAAAGACATTTTTATGCAGGGAAGCCAATGAGGAGAGGAACTTTGCTGGCCAATTCCGGGAGCTACACTCACCCTTTTTCAGTGCCATTAGTTGTGTTGGATTCTTGAGGTTTTGCAGAACACACCCATACTAGTTTGTAATCCATTTGACACTTTTCTGATGTACTTTTGAAGCATTTAATATAACTAAGAAAGCCTCACCTACTCAAACAAAGGCGCAGAGACATAGGTGATATTGTCGAACTCCGTTAACAACTTTGCTGTTATGGTTTGCTAATTCATTATGCTTACTTTCAGATCTTCATTTCTTATTATGGATGCAATTTTATATCATTAATTCTTCCTCTTTCTTCAATTCCTAAATGGTTAATGAACTCATGCTTTAAAACTTAACCATAGTCTTTAAAAGATCTTTTCGGATCATTGTTAGGTTGTTGTTGCAACACGCTTTCTGGTTGTTGCAACATGATTTTCGGTTGCTACAAAACGGTTTTCCGTTGCTGCAAAACTATTTTCAGTTGCTATAACAAGATTTTCAGTTGCCGCAACACTATTTGTTGCAACCTGACTCTCATTTGGCGGCAACACTAATTGTTTCAACACCTATTTAATATATGTTGCAACACTAGTAAAGCTCACCATGTAAGCCAAGAATTTTCAACAAATTGGGATAGAGATTTTATTTCCATGTTGTATTTATGCTTGGGTAGAGATTTATGCTTGGGTTGATATAATGAGATTTTCGGTTGCTGCAACACTATACCTGACTCTCATTTGGCAGCAACACTAGTTGTTGCAACACCTATTTAATATATTTTGCAACACTAGTAAAGCCCACCATGTAAGCCAAGAATTTTCAACAAATTGGGATAGAGATTTTATTTCCATGTTGTATTTATGCTTGGGTTGATATAACAAGATTTTCAGTTGCTGCAACACTATTTGTTGCAACCTGACTCTCATTTGGCGGCAACACTAGTTGTTGCAACACCTATTTAATATATGTCACAACACTAGTAAAGCCCACCATGTAAGCCAAGAATTTTCAACAAATTGGGATAGAGATTTTATTTCCATGTTGTATTTATGCTTGGGTAGAGATAATAATGAATCAACTAAAGCTTGTATCTTTTCAATTATGTCTAGAAAATATAACATGTCACATTAAATTATATTTCAAATATTATCCACGCTTAGTCTATTTGACGTTATTATAGACCAAACCAATAATTTTGAAAACATAGATTCTACTAAAAACCTAATACAGACCGAATACATCAAACAAATCCAATACCAATTTTACTATAAACGACTCTAGACTTAGTCATTCTTACAAAAGTGACATGGAGTCCACTACTTATGCCAATATGATCCCTTTGATTAAATGGTCCTCAAACGTATGAATTTACCATCATCCAATTCTCTACCACATGCAACCCTATTGTTATGATTTTCTTGTAATTATTTAATTCTTCAACATTTTTCATGTTTATGCCTTTGGTGACCCCTGGGTGATACATGAAGCACTAAAATAGAAATAGAAGCTTTATGAGTGGAGGCCAACATTGATTCAGTAGAATGCACCCAACATTGGAAAATGTATTTATTTTCTTTTAATTAATGAAAACGTCGTTAGAAGTTCGACACACTTTTAAACGTTCGTCGATAGTGTGACTAACGTAACATTGGATGTCTGACTCTACCACCATTGGAATTACAACAATTTTGTTGGAACAATGTCTCTCTTGCGACGAGCATGACCAATATTTTGTTGACGATTAGTTTCTCTTATGATGAATGTACAATGCAAAGTAGTCAATCTTACGATAGACATATGACGTCAGTCGATTCTGACTTTGGTCAATCGTACTCGGAGTTCGTGGGTTGTTTGTCTATTGTCTCACGAACCTATGACAATAATGACTTTAGACATTAGTCGATTGTGCTCCAATTTCTTTGTCGGTTGGTCGATTGTTAGCTTGTGACGAACATTGGTCAATCATACAACGAACCTATGACGACAATGGCTTTGAACATTGCTGGATTGTTTTATAGGTAGGTTGCTTTCCCAATGAACTTGTGATGAACATTGGTCGATCGTACAACAAACCTATGATGATAATTGTTGTGGAAATTGGTCAATTATTTTCTAAGTTTGTTGTAGGTTTTTCACTCTTACGACGCACTTACGACGAACATTCATGGATTGTGCAACAAATGTTTGTTGATCGTACAACAACCGTTTTTGTCTATCTTGCAACGATGAAATTTTTTGTCATACATACGACATAAACACAGTTCTTTGCACTTAGAGAGAATACAAAAATTAGAAACTATATCTAATAATTTCTTAAGAATTTACGTAAATTGAGATTTTGAGTAATCTTAACTTAAAATTTGAACTTTCAGCATCACAATAATTGCAGTGAGTTCTTGTTGTCTTGTGACTACCTTAAATTGTAACCAACCCTCCTTTATCACAATGAAGCAATTGTCCTTGGTTAGAGGCAAAGTTCAATAGAGCCTACCCCAGCTCATTGGTTGAGGATTATGGGAGCATTGATTCAACAACATGTCCAGTCGATCAATTTAGCCACATAACATAGGTGGAATATTTTTAGCACATTAATCATCCCTTAGCCAATCTCTTTGTCGTCGAGATGAAGAGTAACTTTTTAGCACTTCACCCTCAACTTTATCAACTACACATGCATGTCTTAAAGTCAACTCTTCCTCAAGACCCACTTAACCCAAGGGGCAAGAGACCATGTGCATGCTTGAGCTTATATAACCCAACAATACTAAATAAGGTCCCAACTTTCCCCCCTAGAAACCACTTGAGCAATATTATTCACTTCCATGTCTTACAACCCAAGTAAAGTTGAGACAATCTAACCTTTTATCTAGGAGGTAAAAGACCTAGCAACAAAAGCTTCTCATTCCAACGAGTCCTCAAATGATATTGTCTTATGACCCTAAATTGTAACCAACCACCTTTATCACAATGAAGAAAAATTCCATGGCTAGAGCCAAAGTTCATTATTACCTACCCTAGAGCATCTATTAACAAATATCAAAACATTGGTTCAACAACATGTCTAGTTGGTCAATTTAGCCACATAACCTAGGTGGTCAAAAGGGCT
>JZKD02S0894205.1:44822-58293 GCA_000966675.3 Picea glauca
GGGGTGTACAATCCTTGTCTCTTAGTGGTCGGTTTTCCAATAGCACAGGCAATGTAGGACCAAATATACCTACTGACATCTTGTCAAAGTTTCGGCCAGTAGAAGTGTCGATGCAACACTGCCACTGTATTTTCCATGTCAAAGTGTCCTGCCACCCGAAAGTATTGGGCTTCCCAAATAAACTTTGCTCACTCGCTTGATGCAATGAAGAGATGGCCTAGATGGAACAACATCACATCCTGAAGATGGAAATTAGTGACAACTATGTTTATGCCCAACATCTGGTAGTGTTGTCGAAATCAGGATCTGTCTCATAGAGATGGGGCCATTAGGAGGTCCCGTGGTCACAATAGTCTAGCACCGTGGTGAGTTTCGCGGCTAGAGGTCGGCTGAGCTAATCAACGAATCAGTAGTTTCTTCATGTTTTATACTTAATGTTGAGGTGGAACTCCTACAAGTAGGTGGACCACTTCTGATGGCATTCATTCTACAATTTTCCATGTGTCTGCATGAACTGCGGCGACTTATGATCAGTGTGGACGACTATCTCCTTCCCAAGAATGTAATAATTCCACTAGAGGCAAGCTTTCACAGTGGAGTACATTTCATTGTCGTAAGTAGGCTACTTACAAATTAAATCTAATAATGTCTCACTATGATAGGCCATGACGTGTTCATGTCGAGTGACGACTGCGTCCACGACATAGTTTCAAGAATCTATCTTGATTTCAAAGGGTTGATGTAGGTTAGGTAATGAAATTAATAGGATTGAGCACAAGCGCTACTTCATATCAATGGACGTTTGATGTTGGGATGGACCCCACACAAATTTTTCCTTACCACCACCCCTGGTTACTTGGTTGAGGGCCCATGCAATATGGGAGAATCCCAACACGGACCTATGATAGAAATTGGAAAGGCCTAAGAAGCTATGAACCTGAATGAGCATGGTTGGGACTGACCATTCATGGATGACTTGGATCTTGGTTGGATCCACATGCACAAAATGTGCATCACTAATGTATCATAGGTAGTATGCTTTGTCCATATTGAAGGAACATTTTTCCAAGTTGAAAATTAACTTGTGTTGTCGCGGAGTGTGAAGAACATGTTGAATGTATTGCAAGTGTTCCACCCAAGCCTTGTTATAGATAAGGATGTCATCCATATACACCACTACAAAAGAATTGGTGAAACTCCATAAGATATCGCCCATCATCCTCATAAAATTTCTTGAGAAATTTTCCAAATCAAAGGGCATGATCAACCATTCAAAAATACCTTCTTTTGACTTGAAGGCAGGCTTCCATACATCTGTTTTCTCTATTGGGACCTGATGGTAGCCATACTTCAGATCAATCTTACTGAAGTATTTGACTCCCTTGAGCTGAACAAGGATATCGTTGATTCGCGGAATCGTGTACTACTTTCTGACTATGATTTTATTTAGGGCCCGGTAATCAATGCAGAGTCGCCAAGTCCTGTATTTCTTTTGAACTAGCACAATTTGGCTTCCACGAGACCATGACTTGGGTCGAAAGTGCTCCTTATGGATCAGTTCTTGGATTTAACACCTAATATCCTCGTTTTCTAATACAAAGCGACAATAGATTGGTCCATTGGGTAGCAGTGCATCGAGGGTCAGATAGATGGAATGCTTGACCTGACACTACAGACGTACCCCTATAGGTGAGGATAAGATGTCTTTGTATTATTCCACAACCTTGTCCACTTGATTTTGTTGTATGGAGAGGTTGATCGCAAAGGCCATGGATGTGGCTGCAATATTTTTCTCACTCTAAGAATGAATCATGAAGAAGACAAACTTCTCAGTCTGAGAGATGACCTTCCTGCGTTGCTTGGTAGAGATCAAGGAATGGCACTAGGTGGGACTACCGCCGATATCTTGTACAATATCTTTTTCAAAGTAATAAAAACACTACGAGGCCTAGAATCATATATATCATGACATTTACATAAATAAGGTTGGCCCAAGATAACATCAAAAACTTCAAGGGGAGCAACATCACACAATACCTCATCTTTGAATGGCTTGATGTTGTATGTCAAGCGGCATTGTTGGCTGACACGAAAATAGCTCCCTTGGCACAACCATCCAATGGTGTAGGGATGCAGGTGAGGCATTGTTGGTAAGGCCAACCACTTGACAACCTACACTGAGATGAGTTTCGTCTGGCTACCGCTATCAATGATCAAGTGTAGCGGAGTGCCTTTCACCCACATATTTGAATGAAATAGGTGTTCTCCTTCATTTGGCTCATCAAGTTCATCGAGATGGATCTTGGTGGTAGCAATGGTGGAACTGGTTTCTACATCAATGATATCTCTCCCCTTCTCTGGTTTTGACTCAGAGTCAGAACCCACATTTGATTCAGAGGCTTTCACCTCTTCCACCAATGACTGCTTTGAGTGGAAATCAACAGTGTTATGCCAAGGGCCCTTATGGAATTCACACCACTTCTCGGTATATTCCTTCACCTTTTTGTTGTCCTTCTTTGCTTGCAGCTTAGACTGGTTGTCCTGAGGCTTTACATATTTTCTCTATCTCTTTTTATGTGGATTGAGGTTTCCCTTTCTCTGTTTCTACTATGAGTGGTTCCCAGACCCAAACTGTCGCATATTTTGTTTAAGGTTCTACAAGATTTTGGCGGCATATCTATAGGCGACGCCTACAGACAAGATGTCCAAAAAATCCATTTATTCCTAGATGTATCTATGCATATAACCTCGATACTTGAGCACCAGATGTCGCTCAGTATATCTGATACCCATGTTGGTGCACAAGGTATGGAAGATGTTTGTGAACTCTAGCACTGCTTGGTCCCTTTCTTGCCACAATGTGGTCCATTTTGTATACATGTCATCATAACTTCCAATAGGGTAGTATTGTTCCTTAATAGGATCCTTGAAGGATTCCCACGTAAGTGCGACTATAAATAATGATGGTTCCTTTGTTTCCTTTTTCTCACATAAAGTCTCCCACTAATATTTGACATGGGGAATAACTTTGAGGAGCGTAAAACTAATCTTTTCTTTATTCGAAAACTTATGGACAAAAAATACTCTTTTAGCAGATTTAGATTCAACCTTCAAATATAGGAATATCAAATTTGATATGTATCTTGAAGGGGGTGGTGCCTCCACTCGAAGTAGATGTGTCTCTTGGCGGCAGTCATTGAAGGATTTGTGCAAAGTTGTCCATCATCTTGTTCCTCTCTCGCTCGAGGGTTTGCTTGAGAGACATTTTGAAAGGATCTCATGTTCTGTCATATTTCTTTTCACCAGTAATGGAAGGTTTCTTATGAATGTGAGAGCAGTTTTCCTCAAGAGAAACAAGCTCGATACCCAACTCTCTATACCCTGACCTCGTTGGGGACATGCACTAAAAAATGACAAGGAGAAGACCGATCTGATACCATTGATCCAGATTTATGAGAAAAACAAAATGAAAACACATATTTATAATATTAACACAGATACATAGTGACTAAAAACATCGATGTAGTAAAACTAGACTTCTATTGAATAAGAAATGTGTTGAAACTGTAAATGCAGACTGAAACAAGCTTTCTAGAATGGTGGAAACTTATCTCTGAGAAGAGATGTGACGACTACGCTCATTCGCAAGAACATGAGTACAATGAGAATCTGGAGGCATTTTTACAATAAAAACGAAAGTTAAAACCATAGACATCCAAAAACCTAAGCCTAGGAGATGAAGCGCCAAAAGTCATGTGGGCCTTGTTGGGGTAAGTTAGTACATCAACTTCTCGGGGTCGTAACTTTTGCATACGATCTCTGTTTAGGGTGCACAATATATCGTTGGAAAGGTATCAACAAGGAAATTCATTTTGAGTCCTCAATGATAGCCAATTAGTAACATTGAGGTTCCCGATCGTGAAAAAACGTCGTTTAGGCCCTCAAAATGGCCTTGGAAGTTTGGGAACCGAAAAACTGCTAAAAATAGTAAATTGCCAAAAAATTGTTTTGAGCCAGTTGGAATAGGTGGGTGGCCACTGATATCCTCATGTATCAATCCTCCCCATTTAGGAAGAAATGGTCTCCATTGCGTTGAGTTCTCCCATCATATGAGGAAAGTTTTGTTGAATTTGGTCGCAGGTGAGCCACTTGCCTTGGTGCAGGAGTTGCCCTGCTTTGATAATCCAATAAAGTTGGATCCTCTACTAGAGAGTGCCCTTGACCTTTGTGCCCACGATCTAATAAATGGATTCTTGTTCCATGCAGTTAGGTTTAAGCTATGTTGGTGTCAATTGTCCTGCTATCTCTGAGGTGTCCAATAATGGTGTAAAATATGGCAAAAGTAGGTCCACATTGAACACTAGGTGCAAGCCCAAGAAGGGGTGAATGTTGATCTAAAAAAATATTCACCCACAGCCTTGGTTATGGTGTAAGGTCCATAATGGATTGGACCAAGCTTCTGATGAGGCCCTGTAAGGTGTTCTTTCTGCAAGTGCAACCAAACTTTGTCACCCACCTAAAACTTGTGTGGAACCCGATGTTGATCATGGCACTGCTTGTACTTGGAATTGGACTTCTGTAAAATATCTTGAACTTGTTAGTGGATGTGTTGGATCTGCTCAATGAATTGGGTGGCTTTTTCATCTTCAGTCGAATCATAGGATGAGTCTTCCTGGGTGGACGCAAGTGGTAGTGCAACATCCATGGGACCCAATGGTTGAAATCCCAACCCCGCCTAAAAGGGGCTATGGTTGGTTGAGCTATGTTTGGCCATGTTGTAGTTGTGTTGAACATGGGTAATATTCTTGTCCCATGTGCAGGGGTGCTTGTAATTGTACATTCTCATGATATGCACGATTATTTAGTTGACGACCTTGGCTTCACCATTCGTCTGGGGGTGGAAGGCAGTGGATTTGGTGAGCTTGGTGTCCAACAGTGAACAAAGGCTTGAGCATAATGTGTTGAGGAACCGATTGTCCTTATATAAGATAATGGTTTATGGGATACCAAAATGTACCTACACTCATTCAAAGAAGATCTTGGCAGCGGCCTCTGCTGTGATGCTCTTCTTGCAGGCGACCAAAATCTCCATCTTCGAAAAGTGTTTGACAACCAAAAAAACACAGTCATTTCTCCACTTTTCTGATGGAAGGCTCAACATGTAGTCCATTTAGATGGATTCCTAGAGCCTGTCAGGAGTAGAAGAGGACTATACATGCCTTGTTTCTTAGTGGTTGGTTTAGCAATAACGTAGGCAATGCAGGACCGAATATACTTTCATACATCTTGTCGACGTTTTGACCAGTAGAAGTGTCACTACAACACTGCCACTGTACTTTCCATGCCAAAGTGTCTTGCCACCCAACTGTAGTAAGCTTCCCAAATCATCTTCCCTCACTCACTTGATGGAACACAAAAATGGCCCAGATGGCACAACAACCCATCCTGAAGATGGAAATTAGTGACAGTTATGTTTATGCCGAACATATCACAGGTGTTGGAGAAATCAGGATCTGTCTCATAAAGGTGGGACCATCCAACGGTATCATGGCCGCAAGAGTCTAGCACCGTGGTGATTTTTGCGACTAGAGGCCGGCTGAGGCAATCAACGACTCAGTTGGTACTTCCTATTTTATACTTGATGTTGAGTTGGAACTGCTACAAGTAGGTGGACCACTTCTGATGGCGATCATTCTGCAATTTTCCTTATGTCTACATGAACTACAACGACTTATGATTAGTGTGGATGATTGTCTCCCTCCTGAGAATGTAATGATTCCACTGGCGATAGGATTGCACAATGGAGTACATTTTTTTGTTGTAAGTAGGGTACTTACAAATCACATATGATAATTTCTCACTATGATATGCCACGGGGTGGTCGTGCTGAGTGACGACTGCGCCCACAACATAGTCTGAAGCATTTGTCTTGATTTCAAAGAGTTGTTGTAGGTGAGGTAATGAAAGCACTAGGGATGAGCACAAGCATTGCTTCAGATCAAAAAACACTTGTTCTTGGGACATGCCCCACACAAATTTTTCCTTACCACCACCCCTGGTTATTTGGATGAGAGCCCATGCAATATGGGAGAATCACAACACGAACCTGTGATAGAAATTCGCAAGGCCTGAGAAGCTCTGAAGCTCAATGAGCATGGTTGGGGCTAGCCAGTCATGGATAAATTGGATATTGGTTGGATCCACATGCACACCATGTTCATCAACAATGTTTCCTAGGTAGTGGATTATATCCATGTCGAAGGAGCATTTTTCCAAGTTGGCATATAACGTGTGTTGTCACAGAGTGTGTAGAAACTCTTGAATGTGTTGCAAGTGTTCCGCCTAAGTCTTGTTGTAGATGAGGATGTCATCCAGTTACACCACTACAAAAGAATTGGTGAAAGGTTGCAAGATATTATCCATCATCCTCATGAAATTTGTTGTGCCATTTTCCAAACCAAAGGGAATTACCACCCATTCAAAAATACATGCATTTGACTTGAAGGCAAGCTTCCATACATCTGTCTGCTCTATTGGGACCTGAAGGTAGCTAGAATTTAGATTAGTCTTACTGAAGTATTTGGCTCCCTTGACCTGATCAAGGAGATCGTCGATTCGGAGAATCGGGTACCTATTCCTGACTGTGATTTTATTTTGGGCCCAATAATCAATGCAGAGTCGCTAGGTCACGTCTTTCTTTTGCACTATCATGATTGGGCTTCCACAAGGTGATGATTTGGGTCAGATGTTCCCCTTTTGGAGCAATTCTTGGATTTTACGCTTGATCTCCTCATTTTATAACAAAGATCGATGATAGATTGGTCCATTGGGTAGCAATGTGTTGGGGGTCAGATCGATGGAATGGTTGACCTGACAGTGCAGAGGTTTCCCAGTAGGTGAGGAGAAGATGTCTTTGTATTCTTCCATGACCTGATCCACTTACTTCTGATGCATGGAGAGGTCGATCACAGAGGTCATCGATGTGGCTACAATCTTTCACTCACTCTGAGGGAGAATCATGAAGAAGAAAAACTTCTCGGTTTGAGAGATGACATTCATGCATTGCTTGGAAAAGATCAAGGAAATGGCCCTAGGTGGGACTACCTCAGGTATCTTGTACAATTTCTTGTTCAAAGTAATAATAAAACGGTGAGGCCTAGTCTCATATACAACATGACATTTCCATAAATAAGGTTGGCCCAAAAGAACATCACAATTTTCAAGGGGAGCGACTTCACACAATACCTCATCTTTGAATGGCTTGATGCTCTAAGGAAGGCGACATTATTGGTTGATGCGAAGATCACTCCCTTGGCRGAGCCATCCGATGGTGTASGGTTGTAGGTGTGGMGATGTCGGAAGGGCCAACTACTTGAAGACCTCCATTGATATGAGGTTYKTCTGCCTACCGTTATCAAYGATGAAGTGCAACGATGTGYCTTTCACCCACCTCTGTGAATGAAAGAGGCGTTCGCCTTCCTCTAGCTCATCAGGTTCACTAAGATGGATATTTTTGGTGGAAAYAGTGGCACTGGGTTCTACGTCAATGATCTATCTCCCCTTTTATGGTTCTAACTTAGATTCRGAACCCACATCCAATTCAGAGGCTTTCACCTCTGCCACCAATGACTTATTTGAGCGGCAATCAACAGTGTTATRCTAGGGGMTCTTATGGAAGTCGCACCACTTCTCAATATCTTTCTTTGTTTTTCTRKTGTCCTTYTTTGTTTGCGGATTAGACTGGTTKTCCTGWGGCTTTCCATCTTTTCTATGTCCCTTTTTYTRYGGGTTGGGGATGCCCTTTCCCTATTTGTGTTGTGAGGGTTTCACCCAAGCTGCTATGTATTTTGTTTAATATTTTTCTCTATTTTGAYGACATATYGATAGGCCGCACATAAGAACGATATGTCCAAAAACTCCATTTCTTCCYGGATGTATCTATGCAGACCACCRYGATACTTGAGCATTAGATTTCGCYCAGAATMTTTGATATCCATATTGGTGCGCAARGTATGGAAKATATTTGTGAACTCTGGCACTRCTTGGTCCCTTTCCTGTCGTAGTGYGRTCCATTTTGTATACAGGTCRTCATAAATTCCAAYAGGGTATTATTGTTCTTTAATAACATCCCTGAAGGATTCCCAGTTAAGTGCGACTATAAATAATGAGGGTTCCTCTGTTGCCTTTTTCTCRCAAAAAGTCTCCCACCAATATTTGACATCGGGAACGGCTTTGAGGAGCGCAAAAGTAATATTTTCTCCATTCGAAAAGTTATGGACAAAAAAATRCCCTTYTAACAAATTCAACCATATGTCTACAACATATGCATCTATCTGACCTTCAAATATAGGAATATCAAAGTTGATTTGTACCTTGAAGGGGGYGGCGCCTCCGCTTGAGGTAGATGTGTCACTTGTCGACGGTCRTTGAAGGATTTGTGCAAAGTTKTCCATCATCTCATTCCTCTATTGCTCRAGGGCTTCCTCGAGCAACATTTTGAAAGGATCTCTTATCRCATCGTCTTTATTTTCTCCCACCATGGAAGGTTTCTTGGGCGTGAAAGAGMAGTTGTCCYTAAGAGAAACAAGCTCGATACCCAACTCTCTATACCTTGACCTCGTCGGGGACATGCACTAAAAAWGGACAAGGAGAAGACCGCTCTGATACCACTGATCCGKATTTATGAGCATAAYAAAATAAAAACACAGATTCATAATATTAACACAGAGACATAGTGAATAAAAACAACGATACAACAAAACTRAAATTTTATTGAAAAAGAAATGTGTTGAAAYTGTAAAATGCARACTGAAACAAKCTTGCTAGAATGGTGGCATCTTATCTCTGAGAAGAGATGTGACAGTGACKATCCTTCGCAAGAATATGAGTACAATGARGATCTGAAGGCCTTTTTACAATAAACATGAATGYCAAAACCCTARACATCCAAAACCTAAGCTCGTTGGAAATGTATCAATGAGGAAATTCAATTTGGGGGCTCAATGAGAGCCTYTCTCTAACATTGAGGTTCCCGATCATGAAAAAACGTCATTTAGGCTCTCAAAATGGCCYCGGAAGTYTSGGAACCGAAAAACTGTTAAAAATAGTAAATTTCYARAAAATTGTTTTGAGCCAGWTGGAATAGGTGGGTGGCCACYRATATCCTTCTAGATCAACTTCTTTCYGAACTAACTAAGATTCGATCACATCGTTCTCTTTTGTATGTTGGTCAAGAAAMTGGTTTGTGTAGCCAACAACTTATAATATYTTCTATTGAATTGAAGGAAACTTAGGAAAATGTTAATATAAACTTGGCTACTCATATTTCTTTGCAAYAYTTTTTGTCATCAAATCGATAGTTGATCARAAGTRTATTCTCATTCATTTACTCTCACATTGTTTTCTGATCGRGTTGTTGTTTGGAGCCATTTTAATGACTATTTTGATATCCTCCATAACTGTRATTTTCCTCTTTTCTTTACTATATTGAATTATTGGGATCTATGGGTTTATTGATGATCTTTTATAGCAAAAAGAAAATGGTGCTTGAGTGAGAAATATGAAATGTAATTTTTGTCATTAGAAAATTCAATGTTTTTAAAATTGCAAAAAAATTGCTTATGTCAAGAAATCTTAAGAGCATTTGGGTTATGGAATATCACATGAAATTGGATTTTGAAATGACGTTTTGACTGATCATCTACACTAACCCATTTTTATAGGATCCCAGGAGATTTTTTTATTTCCCTCAATGAAATAAATTGGATTGGAGAATTGTGTCGCAAATATTTTACACTATATGATCAATTCCTGTAATCTAATTTGTTTTTTTCTTTTCAAATAAAAAACTCTAGGAGTTTTTATTTTGGGCTTGATATCGAACGATTACCATTTATTGATTGATTATTTCCCTTGGATTATTTTTTGAGTTTTCACTGAAAACATTATCTTTGTTGCTGCAACACATTTATTACTTGCTTGTTGGGTTTTCTTCTTATTTTTCAACCAGTTTTTTTTCTCTTTTGATGACTAGCAATTTAGTTTTAGATCCTTTGGTTTAATTTTCTTTTTCATGAAATTGATTTTTAATTTCAGACCTTCTTTCTACTTGTACATATTAATACCATATTTGGATTTGAATGATGTTATTTCCCGTGAGTTGAATTGACTCTTAGACTATCTTGAGGATTATTCTTTGAATTTTGGTGAGGGGTTGCTCATTTCTGGTCAGATACTGAAGATTTTTCTTATAAGTCATAAGATACATGAGTTTCTCTATTTGAATGAACATTTAAAAAGTCTTCAGCTGTAGGCATTGACTAATATTTGTGGTGGAACACATGTGCATGTTGTGCATATCATGATAATCCATAAGTATAGTAAAGTGTCTATCCACCCTCTTCTTTGAGCTTCACTCACTTCACATTAATATAATGGCCCATACTCTGATAGTTTCTGGGGAGACTTGTGGGTTAAAATAAATGCATATCATCTACTCAAAAAATCAAATCAACTCTCGTATCACCCCGCTTCCTTCACCCTGTGTGCATATGCATATCTATATCTAAATATAAAAGGGGGAGTATTTTCTGATAAAAAAAGGAATTTGAAAGCACTAACAATAGTGTGGGAAGTACAAGTAAACTCATCGGAAGTATGGACACTTGTTAGCAACGAGGCTATGCTTATATGGTACCAAGGAAACTCCGTCGAGGCTATGGATGCTTGCTGACAACGAAGCAATGCCAGAAAAAGAGAGATGAGGAAAAACTTAAGTAGATGTTTTCTTGTTTTAAAAGTGAAAACTCATGGTTGAACCAAAACCAATATGAAGTGTGATCCAATAAAAGAATTTATCTCATTAATTGGCTCTTTGAAAAGGGTGTGTTAGATTCCAAGTACTAGAAAAATTGGGTTATGTCTTTTAGAATTTTGGCATCATTGTGGTACCCATGATTATTGGAAACTTGTCTGCAGTTTGCTTATCTTATCTTTAAAACTCAGATATGAAGTATAGGCCCTAGACTTCTATTGACAAAGATAATTGGTTCTTCCAGTGTGTCTCCATTTTTTGTGGCCACAACAACCCTCCTTTTTACCTTTTAGTTTACAAGCGAAAGGGAAAGGGCTACTTACTAAAATTATGATCATATTGCCTAATCCTCTACTACTGGAGCCTATGTTATTTCTTTGCCTACCTCGATGGAGTTTGGGGGTTCGATCTTAGTTGATGATTCTATTTGATAGTGGTCGACTATCTATTTTGATCATAGATAATTACCTTTGAAAAATCTCTCCTCCTCATTTTCTTCACTCTTAGTACTTGCTCATAAATTTTATTAAAGACAAGGAAATATTATGCTTATCATGTCTTGGTGAATGTCATTTTTATCGAATAACTAATTTCGTCTCTTTTTTTGGTTGCAAGAAAAAGTTAGCATGATCTCCTTTCTTCATGATTTCTTCATCCTTGAGATGCATGCGGGGGAATCCTTTGATATTCTTCCCCTTTTATCCTTACCTTTATTTATTGAGTGTTTCCTCTCTTTTATTATATTATTCTATCTAATTAAACCCCTTAGTTGGATTCTTCTATTCGATATATTTCCAATCCCTATAACCATGCTTGAATCTGAGTTTCGGATCAAAAGTTATGGCTTCCCAGAGTTTCCTAAGTCTTCACTCACCTTTCCACCTCACGGCCATGTGGCATCCATGTGGTTCCCTATCACTTGTGTTTCCTAAGTCTTCACCCATTACTTGTCTTCATAGTTGTCAGGATCTACCTGCTTCACATCCTCCTAGCCTTTCGACAGCATTCCCTGATGATGACATTATTGGTCCTTCTCATCGTTGGAGCTCCACTCTCCCTTGCACTGAGACTCTCCCAACTCCATTCTCTGACGACGATGCCACCTGTCCTATTTTTTCATCAGAGCTATTTCGCTCATAGTATTCGACCACCCTGACTATGTGCTCGACGACGACAATTCCAACAACTCTCGGAAGCCAGAGATGGATGGTCCCTATCCCATAAAAAACTCATAGTTAGCCGACAGTTAACCAACCCTAGCTCTGCTCAGCTTCCATGCTGGCATCCTCAGACACGTGGCACTACCATGACCTGTCACTCGCATGACACATGAACCCATCCTTAGTTTGACACACGTCCTCCTTTGTCGTCGATGATCCATCATCGTCAATGATTCTTCCATCCTCCCTCGTCATCGGCGATCCATCATTGCCAATGATTCTTCTATTCTCCCTCATCGTTGACGATCCCTCGTCATCTACCCCTTTTTTTGTTAAGCGTTGACCTGTTGTTGGCGACCCTTTGTAGTCTAGTACCTCCCCGTCATCAGTGATCCCTTGTCATTGATGCTCCTTCCATCCTTAATCCTCACTCAAGTGGGGCACTCTCTAGTCCCATGTACCCCTAAGGACATGCTAGATACCACATTGATATCCTAGTAAACCTGTAAAAAAACAACAAAAAATAAATAAATAAGGTATTTTTATTTATATATTATAGCGACAATGTGCATGAAAGGTGGGATAATGTAATGTTTTTGTGTTTATTTCTCATGTGGAGGATGAGCTTGGGTAAAACCTCTTACAACGTCGTCATCGACGATTTCACCATGGTCTACCACACCCACCTCTACCCAAATGTCGACCCGGTGACAAGAAACCTCTAACTCACTTGGAATATTTAATAATATTGTAATACTTGTCTGAAAAAGTGTGCATCCATTTTTAAATATTAAATAATAATATTTTTTAAATCTCGTGCATTGTCATGTTAGGTATGCAAGTCATCAACAATTTGGTGGTCGTTGGGGAGATCAGATTATCTTCGTCGGGAAATAATGGGGAGTGGAGTGTAAGCTCCTGAGCTCCCAAAAATTCCGACGACGAAAAGGAAGGGGAGTTTTATATTTTATTTTATTTTTTCTTATTTTTTATTTTTATTATATTTTTTTATTTATTTTTGTTTTGTTTTTTGTTTTTTGTTTTTTGTTTTTTATTTATTATTTTGCTTATTTATTTATTTATTTATGTATGTATTTTATTCATCTTTTAATTTTTAATTTTTAATTTATTTATTTTAATTTTATTTATTTATTTAAATTCATCTTTAGTCTTGCCCGCACGAGTGTAGACTGATTGGCAAGTGCCGTGTAAATGGAAGGAAATTTGTAAAATGAAGTCTCATGTTTGATTCTCACCCGGATTTACTCGTGCTGGGTGGTTGCACCTAGGGTTATAGTAGTAGCCGATGGGGATCGACCCCGTGTCATGCGAGTACGAGAACCGCTAGTTGTAGATTCCCTTAGTACCGAAAAAGAAAAAAAGAAAAAAAAATCATCTTTAGTCTTGGTAGATTAATTAGTTTTTCATATGATATTTAAACAAGAAACGTGAATTGGCTTATTGGTTAAAAACATGTGTTTCATTCTCAGATGTCACA
>JZKD02S0894205.1:68160-96878 GCA_000966675.3 Picea glauca
ATAATGTTTGTGAATATGAATCTTTAGTTTTAGGATTAGAAGCTGCAAGAAAGTTAAAAATCAAACATCTGATGGTTTATGGTGATGCAGAGCTCATTGTAAAACAAATAAAACAACAAGATCAAGCTAAGCTTCCAAGATTGAGGTCAAATAAAAATTGTGCTTGGGATATTATAGAGAATTTTTTCTCGTCCTTTAATATTCACTCTATTCTCCGAATGCAAAACCAACAAGTTGATTCTTTGACCAAAGCTGCTATGACCTTCATACCACCTACAGTTTTAAAGCTGAAATACCATATTGAGTTGAGACATAGACCTTCAATTCCGAACAATGTTCAACACTGGAAAGTTTTTTAAGACAACGAACAAATCAAACAGTTCCTGGAAATCGTTGATGAGTTTTCTGAGACCCACATAGATCAATAAAATCAGAATGATCCTCCTTTGATTATGCAGGAAGGAGAAAACCCAGAGAAGTTCCAAGATAAGATTGCAAATAATTGCATGCTATTACTTAAAAACAATCAAATTCCCAGAGGCTTCATCCCCTTAGAAAGGTTGTTTGACTAGGATGATATACCTTTAAAGTCTACCTTGCAACCTCAACCCGAAGAAGTTGAAGACTGTAATGTAGGAACTAATGAAGATCCCAAAATGGTCAAAATATCAAAATACCTTATGACCCAAATAAAGAGTAAATACGTCGAGTTACTTAGACAATATAAAGATGTTTTTGCATGGTATTATGATGATCTAAAAACTTACTATACATCTATTATTGAACACAAGATTCCCTTAAAACATGGTATTAAACCGTTCAGGTAGAAGCTTAGACAGATAAACCCAATTCTTCTGCCAGCGATAGAAAGGGAGGTTAAAAATCTCCTTGATGAAAAAACCATCGTTCCCCTCAGATACTTTGAATGGGTGGCCAATTTGGTTCCTGACAGAAATAAGAACGATGAAATAAGACTATGCATTGATTTTAGGAACTTAAATCGGTCGTCTCTTAAAGATAACTACACACTCCCAAAGATGGAGCATGTTTTAGAGAATGTAGTAGGGGCTAACAAAATTTCTATGATTGATGGTTTCTCAGGATATAATCAGATCGTTTTTCATGAAGATGATAGAGAAAAAACTACGTTTACCACTCCATGGGGAACCTTTATGTATGATAAAATGCCTTTTGGTTTGATGAACGCATGAGAAACTTTCCAGAGAGCGATGGACATCGCGTTCGTCGGTGAGGGAGACAAATTTGTTGTTATTTATCTAGATGATCTGACAATTTTTTCTAATTATGATACCAAACATTTGATACACCTCATACGGACTTTTGAAAAATGTAGAAAATTTGGTTTGTCACTTAACCCCAAAAAATCACACTTTGTTATGCAAGAAGGTAAACTTTTAGGTCATATAGTTTCAAAACATGGAATCAAAGTTTATCCTAAGCGAGTTGAGGCTATTCACCTGATTAATATTCCTAGAAATAGAAAAGAGATTCAATCTTTTTTAGGTAAGATCAATTTTTTGAGGAGATTTATTCCTAACTTTGCTGAAATAATAAAATTGATTACAGATATGCTAAAAAGGGACAACAAAGTAAAATGGACTGCAGAAGCCAAATCATTTTTCGAGCGTGTCAAGAAATCTATAGGGGAAGCACCAATATTAGTAAGTCTAGAATATACTAAGGAATTATTGATCTTCTCTTTCTCTTATGAACATACTGTTGTAGCAGTGCTCCTTCAAAAGAACGAATAAGGATTCAAACAACCAATAGCCTTTTTTAGAAAAAGCCTCAGGGATGCAGAGATAAGATATGATATACTTGAAAAACAAGATTATGCAATGGTTAAGGCTCTCAATGCTTTCAGATCATATGTCTTACACTCCAAAATAATTTCTTATGTTCCAACAAATGCAATTAAATCCATCTTGGTTCAGCCAGACAGTGATGGAAGGAGAGGTAGATGGTTGCCTAAAATTTAAGAGTTTGATTTAGAAGTGAAACCAACCAAGCTAGTGAAAGGCCAAGGTCTGGAAAGGTTGTTAGATGAATCAAATTTCAGAGCGCTTGGAATAAATAACTTTGAATCACATGATTATCTCCTAGATATAGAGGAAATTGACGATCAAGCACCTATAATTCAAATTGAAGATAAGTTTTCTTCCTCCGCCTGGTACTATGATATTGTTACATACCTCCTTACTCTTTAATGCCCAAATGACATGATGCCTTCTAAAGAAATGACTTTGAAACTACATGCAATTAAGTATTGCATTGTTGACAGCAAGCTATACTGGAAAGACACTCTCAGTTTCTTGTTATGTTTCCTGACAGAATTTGAAACAGAAGGTGTCATTGATGAATTTCATGAAGGAGTATGTGGGGGACATCATGCCTAGAGAGAAACAAATTAAAATATTTTAAGGGAAGGATATTATTGGCCAAAGTTATTTACTAATGTGAATGCAAAGGTCAGAGCTTGCAATTCATTCCAACTGTTCCTTGGTAAGCAAAGGGTCCCTGACTTACCTTTGATTCCAGTAAAAAATGAAGCTCCATTCCAACAATGGGGCCTAGACCGCATCGGATAAATCCATCCGCAATCAAGTGCTCAACATAGATGTATTTTAACCACTATCGATTACTTTACAAAATGGGTTGAAGCCATTCCAACTCATAATGTAATAGATTCATTGGTAATAAATTTTTTGGAAGAAAACATCCTAGCAAGATTTGGTCGTCCTCGAAAAATAGTCATTGATAACACTTAGGATTTTAAATCTATGGCAATGATCAATTTCTATCAGAATTACAATATTATTTTAGGTCATTCTACAACTTATTATCCTCGGGGAAATGGGTTGGCTGAATCATCTAACAAGAGCTTGATGACTATAATAAAAAAAGTTTTGACATAAAATAAAAAAGCTTAGCATATCCGCTTAAAGTATGCCCTATGGGCAAATCGAATTGGAACCAATAAATCTATAGGTATGTCTCATTTCCAATTGTTTTATGGTACCGACATTATCCTTCCTATCAATCTTTCTCTTCCTGTGATGAAACTCTGGCAAGATGCAAACGAAGAGCCAAACGACATTACAAGAAGAATGAATCAAATCATCAAAGTTCAACATAACATAGTGGAAGTGGATGATAAACTTCAAAAGTACTAGGATAATATGAAATACCTTTTCGATAAAAAAAATCCAAAGACATGGAGTTTCTTCCTTGTGATTTAGTTTTAAAATGGGAGGCTAGATAGGAAGATGCATGGAAACATGGAAAATTCGATCATCTCTGGTTCAGACCAGTCAAAATTGCAGTTGTTGAGGGAAAAACATCATTCTCACTGGAAAATCTTGATGGAGAAATTCTTGACGCTCCTATCAACAAACGTTACTTAAAACATTTCATGCAGTAGTCACATTTCAAATTTCCATTGTATATATCAGACTAGATCGACATTGGCTATTTTAATTTTAATTTTTTCTTTTCTTTTTGTAAATTATCTGAGTCATTTGATCATTAGTTGTAAATATTTTCAATAAATTTATGATCGCTTGACATCATTGAAATGAAACATAAAAACATATGTATCACATATAATCTCTATTCTACAGGACTTTCTGACATTTTTCATTTTATTCCTTTTGCAGAATATATCTTGTTGAACATGAGATGAGGCTGAATAAAAATTCGACACTCATTTTTCAAACATTTGATTTCTACGAAAACATGTGATAAAATAATAATCTCCCTTGCTAAAAATTCAAAAGGAAAATAAGGTATGAGTGCCTACTCTTCTAGTTCAAATAAAATTTCAAGAAAATTACTTTTGAAATGAATGTGAAGGAAGTTCTTTTCATGATAATACTATCACATGACTTAAAGTGTCATACTGATAAATTTTAAAGACATCTCCAAAATAAAAATAAATAAGCTCAAAGGAAGTCTGAACTAAATACACAAACTTGTGTAGGATTAGGATATTTTGTGCCAAGTCCTTTGAACCCTAGATTTGGTTATTTTTACCTATCCCCAAGTTCTTATCTACTTCATATTTTCTTTATCCTTTCTTAGTCTTTATAGAAAAAAAGAAACTTACCTTGACTCTGAAAACTTAAAAACGTTTTTTTCAAAACAAGATTAGGTGAAAATATTTATGTTCCTTTGATTTTAATTGAAAAAGTATGTCTAGGCTAATCTATAGGCAAAGGTGTATTGAAAATTGGAAGAAAGTTAGTTTCAGAGTATACTTAAAATTGTTGACAGACCTTCTTTTCAAAAAATTTAACAGATATCATCCCTTTTATGTGACATATAGATTGATTTCCCCCACTTCAAAAGGTTAAAATATAAGACATATAGTGAAAGGAAATTCATAATTTGATTTCCCCCATCTTGTCCAAAAAGAGATGATGTAAATAAATTCATATATTGATTGCCCTCATCTCAGCAAAATACAAAAGTGTTAATTGAAGTGGTGAAAGGAAATTCAATGGGAGAACTAGATAACTTCATCGAGGTACTGAACATGCTTATTGGCAGTGAAGCAAATTTTATGATTTATGTAAGGTTGTCATACATATCCATATAACACACTTTGTCATCTAGTTTTCTTTCTAGTGATATTTACATCCTGAACCAACTAGGGATTCCCTAAATAAATTGTTACATATGCTTAACCTTGAAGCAAACAAAGTCGGTCGAAGACTGATATTTCAGTTAAATTTATTTTGACTACCTTTAAAAATTCTAAAATCAGTTTTAAGAAAAGGAAATTTTAAAAAATTGCCTAACTTGAAATCGATCATTAAGTATGTTTTGAAGGTTTTTGAGTTTTGGTTAAGTTCGTTTTTATTTGTATGATTAATTCTTAAATAAAACTGGAAAATGTTTTTTAAAAGAAATAATGACTCCATTTACCCAATAAAGGCACTTGGTCTAGTGTTCTTTCGCACCTCATAGGGAGCCACAATCCCCAGATGGAGCCTATGTTGGAACACGCATAATTTTGAACTTTTGAGCTTTATATTTTTCACCTCTTAGAAATAAAACTTTACCCAAAAAAGAAAAACTTAGAGAGTTGCCTTTAACTTTAAATCAAATTCATTGGTTTTTATTTAGCAATAAGCTGCTTACAATATTTATCGTTGATGAGTTTCTTTAATTTGATCTAACGATCCTAATGATCTCTGAAGTTTTAGAGCCGCCTGAGTTTTAAAACAAAGCCTGCAACGGTCGCTTCGCAGCTCCGCACTTCGGGTGTTCAAGCAAATTCAAACAGTAAAAACCCTGAAACACTGAAACCCAAAGATAATAACTCAAGATAAATCCTAAAGGAATTATGGACGTGTCATAGGACACCTGTCTTTTAAATCTTTCATGAGTTGACATGTGGCACTTATTTTTGACATTTCCGTTTGATGATTCAAGTGACACGTGGCACCTCTCTTTTCTTGAGCCATCATTCATAATGACATCACCTCTACCACATCACTCTGGGAGATGGCCCTTCGGGAGTTTAACAAAGATTGAGTTCACAAATCACCAAAGTATCAAAGTGTTGAAGTATTGGACATTACAAAAAATTTAAAAGGAGTTAATAAAACATTTAATAACGAAGGTTAATCACGATTAAGAGTTAATTAATTACTTTGTAGTTTCAAATTTCGGGAAGTTTCGCTTGTGTTATATTCAAAACTTCCAAAGTCCAAACTTCTGAAAAACTTGAAGCTAATACAACGTTTTAAACATGATTAATTAATACTTAAGAGTGATTACTCAAAAATTAATCACTTCGCAGTTTCAGATTTTGGGAAATTTCTCTTGTACTATATTCAAAACTTCTGAAGTACAAACTTCCGAAACACTTGAAGTTAATACAACTTTTTAAACATGATTAGTTAATATTTAAAAGTGATTACTCAGAGATTAACTCCTCCACGAATTTGGACTTTGGGAGATTTCCACCCTGTCACATCCAAAACTCCTAAACATGAACCATCGAAGTATTAATGAAATTTTTGATGTATTAATGTTAATGATTTCAAATAAGGATTGTGAATATCCAGGTAATGAATTCTATTAATTTTTATAAATTCTTCGTCAGTAAAGCTATATGAAGATCAATAGATTTTTTCAATAAAGCACTTCGAATTTCAAAGTCATTTTTACCATTTGCAATTAGTAGTTTTTATCCAGTGTAGAGCTTACAGACTTGTCTTGTAATAGGTAAGATAATTGTGTTTCCTTGAGGATTATGGTGCCATGAAAAATTGCAAAGAAGCTTGATGCATCGGGTGATGATTCAAATATGAACGCAAACATTCTATCAGAAACAATTCCACGAGTCTCGGATGCCATTAAAACTTAGACGCAGGTCTTTGATGTCTTAGAGCATGAAACCATCAACTGTCTGGATGAATCTTATATAGCTAAGCTTAGACATGTAGCACAGTCAGACCTGCATAAGATCGATGCGCGTCCAAGAATCATACCCTATAAAGATATGATAAGTTGGGCCTTGGAAAATGTCGACATCCAGACCAAGAGCATCATCAACCACCAGCAGGTCATCGTTGACTCTTTCCAACCAGAGCACCTCCAAGTAATGTACAAAATTTCCCCTACTCTTAAAGACACTTACAATGTCGCATTCCTTCTAGAGTTTGAGAGAAAGAAATGCACCCAATACGCCAGAAACGATCATGATTTAGTCAAGACCTAGTGGGGACATCCAGAGAAATTCAGAGCTGATGCTCATGGTACATACGCCACAGCGTCTTTGGTCGCTCATATGTTGTATGTATCCATGATTCTTTGTCTCATGTTTGGGAAGAAGAACCCTACACATTTCTCAGTTGAGTGGGTAGTCATCATGAACGAGGTAGTCGAGGATTATACTTTCAATTGGGCCAAAATGTTGTTGGATAATTTGTCCAGGAAATCGATGATTATAAATCAGCAAATTCAAAAGGGCATCCTGCCCCTTTTTACATGTCGGCATATGCTTTGGATTCCATTTGTTTCATGACCCCTTTTCCCCTGATGAACTGGAGTTAGACCCCGACTAGTTCTGAGCCAATTCATTTTTATCAATCCAAGTTATGGGAGGATAACGCCAAAGATTTCTTCTACGAAATCTGTCACAATGTCGTAGTGCTTGTTCATATAGCCATTTATGGTCAACCACCACCTCAGATTTTAGAAAGTATTATGGGGAAGCTAGGCAAGCTTGCAGACTAGTTCATTGAGGAGAAATTCTCCTATATCAAGGTATTCGGTTGTTCGGTTCCTCCTCATGCTCTTCCATAGTTTTTATCTGGCAAGATGATGTACAGAGAAGTGGTGTACCAGACAGTGGTAGGAGGTATCAGCAAGGAGCTGAAAGCAGCTCTAAAAAAAGGTTTGGCCAACTTTCTCCATTTAATTTTTCATGTTCACATTGTTATATTTCGGTCACTCTAAATTCGAGGCCGCAGCCCTGGAGGATGTCAAATTGGTTGACATTGAATTCAAGAAGCATGATCCACATAAGATAGTGGAAATCCATCTGTCTCAGTTTAACATGAAGCAATATATACATCAGAATTCCCCTTATGATGAAATGTTCAGGGGAGTTAGATCTTATGAGGAAGTCTAAAGCAGATTACAGACTCTTCCCCCTGACCAACAAGCTCGTTTCCTCCGCTTTCAGAAAGACATGCGAAATAGTTTACCCAAGATATTGCATGGAGATTCAAATCTCACGCCCCCTTCACAGGAAGTCGGACCTACAGGATCTGAGCCAAGTTCCTCCACTAAGAACAAAGCTGAGGAAGTTTCGAAAGGCCCAGAAGTGTTATTTCATGAGATAAGAGTGTCACTAGCAGGACTGAAGGATCCACAAGCATTAGCTCAGTTCGAAGACGTCATGAATCTGGGACAATTTATCCCTCATTCAACACCAGCTACTCCTACTCGCACCCTGAATACAACAGGACAAGCACCTCCACCTAAATTGGTTTGCATATCACATCATTAACCCCTCTACAGACCAACTTCGGAAATCCTAGTTCCGAACTTACTTTCGTAGGTGATCTTACTCCTATCTTTCCCAAAGAGATGCCTCCCTCGGACTTTTTTTTTAGCAAGAAACAGAAATTCATCGTGAAGAGGGAATCTCACCAAAAGGATGGGGTTATCACTAAAATACAAAGACTGGTGTATAACGGGAAAGACCATGATGGTCCAGAGTTTGCAAAATAAGTTGCAGGTTCGTTGGGGGCTTTTGCCACTGCCAATCAATGGTCAGTGTACAATTTAACTGAACAACTGTGAGATAAGTGCCTCTTGGTAGAAAAAATGCAAAATAAGATATACACTATAGAGCAGAATATCAAAAGTAGGATGAACCAAGACTTTGAGAAAATCAGGGCTAGTGATTAGCAACAAATTAAGTAGCTACAGGAAAACCTTGAGTTGCTCTATCAGAGTTCACAGACAAGAAAAGGACTGATCACTCGGTGCGACAACTTGATTGAGCAGCTGCAGGTCAGATTGACACTAACAGAGAACACAACGATACACATTTTGACCTTCAAAACTCAAGCAACGGAAATCAATGAGAGGCTGGAAGTTTCCCGGCAAGAACTCTATCATAAGGTAGATGCTATTCAAAAATGTTATCAGGTAGTGGACCTTTCTCTAAAATATATTTATGTCAAGTAAAAATAGGATTTCTCAGCCTGGTCTAAGTTTCAAGAAGTTCTCATATGGATGCAAAGAGATAATGCCCATGTTTTTCCTCTTCTCTCTCATTCTGAACAAGTAAGAGGCGAAATGGCCATAAAATCCTGGGAAACAAATCTGGAAGAAGGAAAGAAACTTTCCCGATATGTAAAAGAGGATTTTCTAGAGGCATTGTCTTCATTAAATAAAAATTTGATTGAGTTCAAAGGGAATAATATCTCAGAGGCCTTGGGGCAGATTGAGATAGAAATGAACCAACAAATCTCCAGAAAGAATAAGGAAGCTACTTAGGCAGCCATCCAAGAGATGAGCCATATTGATCTACTTAAAATCAACAAATGGTTGGTTAGTCCAAGTTCATAGTTTCATGCCACAGTCCAAGAAGTGAACAAGACCCATGAGAATTTGCCCCAAATACAGAAGAAGATGTTTCCCTTCGAATTAAATGAAAGGATTGAACCTTCAAGGTTTGTGGTAGCATTGATGGCCAGGTGAACCCAATGCATTGAACGGGGAAAAGAAAGTGTAGCTGGGAGCAAATAAAAAAGCATGCACAACATCCACCTTCTCCACCCACTCTGCCTTTCATCCTACAACAGTCACTTACCCCGTCTATCACTTACAACAGTCACTTGTTCCCCCTTCACTTACAACAGTCACTTGTTCCCTCATCATTCTTTTCATGAACAATTACGCTTCCCTATAACGGCTATCCATCCCTTAATGATCCAATGCTAAGTTATTCATCTAATTATTCCCCCCATGACTCCAACTACAATCCCTTGCCCCACTGAACACACTCAAAGGGACAGTTGGCAACGAGATCAAATGGCCAAGACAGTAAGCCAAATGATTGGGCTGGCCTTAATGACATGTGCACCCAACTCAAATATCAAAGGAAAGTGAGCACATCTACCAGTAGACGAAGAGACAAGGGAAGCGCCAACAAAACTCAACAATATTTGCATGTTGTTGTTTTATTCAGATGTATTCTATTTTTAGTCAAGTATTGTAAGAAGTCCAATGGTTTTCAGTTGTGACAGGTTTTGTATAAATACATATATTTTAGATCTATTCCAGGAAAACTCTTGTCGAATGTAAAAGAGAAACTCTTTTTGAGTATTAATACAAGTGCAGATGGAGATTCTAAGTTTCGTTCAATTTGAGTTATGTATTCCCTTTGTGTTTCTATTTCTCTGAATTTATTTCTGTAATTCTTGAAGAGTGATTGATTGCAATTTAGTACTACATCTACTGTGATCATATTATACCAGGAGTTCATTCAGTAAACAAATTTTACTCTGTTATTACTGTGAGTAAAACAAGACACGTGATCTGTGTGAATTACTGCATTTTTATATCATGTTCAAGGGTGCATCTTCTACTTTTCTTCTACTGCAAACAAGGTGAGACTTATCTGTAATTGATACCTGAATTTGTTTAACAGTTTTGTGAATCTTTCTACATCATTTGAAACTAGAATTGTGACTGAGATAATGCGATACAACCTTTGTATTGTCTTATTATCTTTTAAAGATTATTTCTTGGAAAAATGAAGGTAGAAAAAGCACTCATGAAAACATTTTATTTGAAACCTTTGATTCCTGACATTATTCTTTGAGACTTAGAATCAATATTAGGAACAACAATACCCACACTCGTTCAAAGAAGAGCTTGGCAGTGGCCTCTACTATGATGCTCTTCTTGTAGGCAGCCAGAATCGTCATCTTGGAAAAGCGATCGACAACCACAAAAACACAGTCATTTCCTTGCTTAGTGGACGGAAGGCTTGACATGTAGTACATTGAGATGGATTCACAAAGCTTGTCAGGAGTAGGTAGAGGGGTGTACAATCCTTGTCTCTTAGTGGTCGGTTTTCCAATAGCACAGGCAATGTAGGACCAAATATACCTACTGACATCTTGTCAAAGTTTCGGCCAGTAGAAGTGTCGATGCANATAATGTTTGTGAATATGAATCTTTAGTTTTAGGATTAGAAGCTGCAAGAAAGTTAAAAATCAAACATCTGATGGTTTATGGTGATGCAGAGCTCATTGTAAAACAAATAAAACAACAAGATCAAGCTAAGCTTCCAAGATTGAGGTCAAATAAAAATTGTGCTTGGGATATTATAGAGAATTTTTTCTCGTCCTTTAATATTCACTCTATTCTCCGAATGCAAAACCAACAAGTTGATTCTTTGACCAAAGCTGCTATGACCTTCATACCACCTACAGTTTTAAAGCTGAAATACCATATTGAGTTGAGACATAGACCTTCAATTCCGAACAATGTTCAACACTGGAAAGTTTTTTAAGACAACGAACAAATCAAACAGTTCCTGGAAATCGTTGATGAGTTTTCTGAGACCCACATAGATCAATAAAATCAGAATGATCCTCCTTTGATTATGCAGGAAGGAGAAAACCCAGAGAAGTTCCAAGATAAGATTGCAAATAATTGCATGCTATTACTTAAAAACAATCAAATTCCCAGAGGCTTCATCCCCTTAGAAAGGTTGTTTGACTAGGATGATATACCTTTAAAGTCTACCTTGCAACCTCAACCCGAAGAAGTTGAAGACTGTAATGTAGGAACTAATGAAGATCCCAAAATGGTCAAAATATCAAAATACCTTATGACCCAAATAAAGAGTAAATACGTCGAGTTACTTAGACAATATAAAGATGTTTTTGCATGGTATTATGATGATCTAAAAACTTACTATACATCTATTATTGAACACAAGATTCCCTTAAAACATGGTATTAAACCGTTCAGGTAGAAGCTTAGACAGATAAACCCAATTCTTCTGCCAGCGATAGAAAGGGAGGTTAAAAATCTCCTTGATGAAAAAACCATCGTTCCCCTCAGATACTTTGAATGGGTGGCCAATTTGGTTCCTGACAGAAATAAGAACGATGAAATAAGACTATGCATTGATTTTAGGAACTTAAATCGGTCGTCTCTTAAAGATAACTACACACTCCCAAAGATGGAGCATGTTTTAGAGAATGTAGTAGGGGCTAACAAAATTTCTATGATTGATGGTTTCTCAGGATATAATCAGATCGTTTTTCATGAAGATGATAGAGAAAAAACTACGTTTACCACTCCATGGGGAACCTTTATGTATGATAAAATGCCTTTTGGTTTGATGAACGCATGAGAAACTTTCCAGAGAGCGATGGACATCGCGTTCGTCGGTGAGGGAGACAAATTTGTTGTTATTTATCTAGATGATCTGACAATTTTTTCTAATTATGATACCAAACATTTGATACACCTCATACGGACTTTTGAAAAATGTAGAAAATTTGGTTTGTCACTTAACCCCAAAAAATCACACTTTGTTATGCAAGAAGGTAAACTTTTAGGTCATATAGTTTCAAAACATGGAATCAAAGTTTATCCTAAGCGAGTTGAGGCTATTCACCTGATTAATATTCCTAGAAATAGAAAAGAGATTCAATCTTTTTTAGGTAAGATCAATTTTTTGAGGAGATTTATTCCTAACTTTGCTGAAATAATAAAATTGATTACAGATATGCTAAAAAGGGACAACAAAGTAAAATGGACTGCAGAAGCCAAATCATTTTTCGAGCGTGTCAAGAAATCTATAGGGGAAGCACCAATATTAGTAAGTCTAGAATATACTAAGGAATTATTGATCTTCTCTTTCTCTTATGAACATACTGTTGTAGCAGTGCTCCTTCAAAAGAACGAATAAGGATTCAAACAACCAATAGCCTTTTTTAGAAAAAGCCTCAGGGATGCAGAGATAAGATATGATATACTTGAAAAACAAGATTATGCAATGGTTAAGGCTCTCAATGCTTTCAGATCATATGTCTTACACTCCAAAATAATTTCTTATGTTCCAACAAATGCAATTAAATCCATCTTGGTTCAGCCAGACAGTGATGGAAGGAGAGGTAGATGGTTGCCTAAAATTTAAGAGTTTGATTTAGAAGTGAAACCAACCAAGCTAGTGAAAGGCCAAGGTCTGGAAAGGTTGTTAGATGAATCAAATTTCAGAGCGCTTGGAATAAATAACTTTGAATCACATGATTATCTCCTAGATATAGAGGAAATTGACGATCAAGCACCTATAATTCAAATTGAAGATAAGTTTTCTTCCTCCGCCTGGTACTATGATATTGTTACATACCTCCTTACTCTTTAATGCCCAAATGACATGATGCCTTCTAAAGAAATGACTTTGAAACTACATGCAATTAAGTATTGCATTGTTGACAGCAAGCTATACTGGAAAGACACTCTCAGTTTCTTGTTATGTTTCCTGACAGAATTTGAAACAGAAGGTGTCATTGATGAATTTCATGAAGGAGTATGTGGGGGACATCATGCCTAGAGAGAAACAAATTAAAATATTTTAAGGGAAGGATATTATTGGCCAAAGTTATTTACTAATGTGAATGCAAAGGTCAGAGCTTGCAATTCATTCCAACTGTTCCTTGGTAAGCAAAGGGTCCCTGACTTACCTTTGATTCCAGTAAAAAATGAAGCTCCATTCCAACAATGGGGCCTAGACCGCATCGGATAAATCCATCCGCAATCAAGTGCTCAACATAGATGTATTTTAACCACTATCGATTACTTTACAAAATGGGTTGAAGCCATTCCAACTCATAATGTAATAGATTCATTGGTAATAAATTTTTTGGAAGAAAACATCCTAGCAAGATTTGGTCGTCCTCGAAAAATAGTCATTGATAACACTTAGGATTTTAAATCTATGGCAATGATCAATTTCTATCAGAATTACAATATTATTTTAGGTCATTCTACAACTTATTATCCTCGGGGAAATGGGTTGGCTGAATCATCTAACAAGAGCTTGATGACTATAATAAAAAAAGTTTTGACATAAAATAAAAAAGCTTAGCATATCCGCTTAAAGTATGCCCTATGGGCAAATCGAATTGGAACCAATAAATCTATAGGTATGTCTCATTTCCAATTGTTTTATGGTACCGACATTATCCTTCCTATCAATCTTTCTCTTCCTGTGATGAAACTCTGGCAAGATGCAAACGAAGAGCCAAACGACATTACAAGAAGAATGAATCAAATCATCAAAGTTCAACATAACATAGTGGAAGTGGATGATAAACTTCAAAAGTACTAGGATAATATGAAATACCTTTTCGATAAAAAAAATCCAAAGACATGGAGTTTCTTCCTTGTGATTTAGTTTTAAAATGGGAGGCTAGATAGGAAGATGCATGGAAACATGGAAAATTCGATCATCTCTGGTTCAGACCAGTCAAAATTGCAGTTGTTGAGGGAAAAACATCATTCTCACTGGAAAATCTTGATGGAGAAATTCTTGACGCTCCTATCAACAAACGTTACTTAAAACATTTCATGCAGTAGTCACATTTCAAATTTCCATTGTATATATCAGACTAGATCGACATTGGCTATTTTAATTTTAATTTTTTCTTTTCTTTTTGTAAATTATCTGAGTCATTTGATCATTAGTTGTAAATATTTTCAATAAATTTATGATCGCTTGACATCATTGAAATGAAACATAAAAACATATGTATCACATATCATCTCTATTCTACAGGACTTTCTGACATTTTGCATTTTATTCCTTTTGCAGAATATATCTTGTTGAACATGAGATGAGGCTGAATAAAAATTCGACACTCGTTTTTCAAACATTTGATTTCTACGAAAACATGTGATAAAATAATAATCTCCCTTGCTAAAAATTCAAAAGGAAAATAAGGTATGAGTGCCTACTCTTCTAGTTTAAATAAAATTTCAAGAAAATTACTTTTGAAATGAATTTGAAGGAAGTTCTTCTCATGATAATACTATCACATGACTTAAAGTGTCATACTGATAAATTCTAAAGACATCTCCGAAATAAAAATAAATAAGCTCAAAGGAAGTCTGAACTAAATACACAAACTTGTGTAGGATTAGGATATTTTGTGCCAGGTCCTCTGAACCCTAGATTTGGTTATTTTTACCTATCCCCAAGTTCTTATCTACTTCATATTTTATTTATCCTTTCTTAGTCTTTATAGAAAAAAAGAAACTTACCTTGACTCTGAAAACTTAAAAATGTTTTTTCAAAACAAGATTAGGTGAAAATATTTATGTTCCTTTGATTTTAATTGAAAAAGTATGTCTAGGCTAATCCTGATAATTTTAGATCTTCTATCAGACTTTAAACTGACTAATTCGCTCAAGTTTGATCCCTGAAAGATTATGATTCCTATAAAAAAAAATCCTATAGGCAAAGGTGTATTCAAAATTGGAAGAAAGTTAGTTTCAGAGTATCCTTAAAATTGTTGACAGACCTTCTTTTCAAAAAATTTAACAGATATCATCCCTTTTATGTGACATGTAGATTTATTTCCCCCACTTCAAAAGGTTAAAATATAAGACATATAGTGAAAGGAAATTCATAATTTGATTTCCCCCATCTTGTCCAAAAAGAGATGATGTAAAGAAATCCATATATTGATTGCCCTCATCTCAGCAAAATACAAAAGTGTTAATTGAAGTGGTGAAAGGAAATTCAATGGGAGAAGTAGATAACTTCATCGAGGCACTGAACATGCTCATTGGCAGTGAAGCAAATTTTATGATTTATGTAAGGTTGTCATACATATCCATATAACACACTCTGTCATCTAGTTTTCTTTCTGGTGATATTTACATCATGAACCAACTAGGGATTCCCTAAATAAATTGTTACATCTGCTTAACCTTGAAGCAAACGAAGTCGGTCGAAGACTGATGTTTTAGTTAAATTTCTTTTGACTATCTTAAAAAATTCTAAAATAAGTTTTAAGAAAAGGAAATTTTAAAAAAATGCCTAACTTGAAATCAATCATTAAGTATGTTTTGAAGGTTTTTGAGTTTTGGTTAAGTTCGTTTTTATTTGTATGATTAATTCTTAAATAAAACTGGAAAATGTTTTTTAAAAAGAAATAATGACTCCATTTACCCAATAAAGGCACTTGGTCTAGTGTTCTTTCGCACCTCACAGGGAGCCACAATCCCCAGATGGAGCCTATGTTGGAACATGCACAATTTTGAACTTTTGAGCTTTATATTTTTCACCTCTTAGAAATAAAATTTTACCCAAAAAAGAAAAACTTAGAGAGTTTCCTTTAACTTTAAATCAAATTCATGGGTTTTTATTTAGCAATAAGGCGCTTACAATATTTGTCGTTGATGATTTTCTTTAATTTGATCGAACGATCCTAATGATCTCTGAAGTTTTAGAGCCGCCTGAGTTTTAAAACAAAGCCTGCAACGGTCGCTTCGTAGCTCCACACTTTGGGTGTTCAAGCAAATTGAAACAGTAAAAACCCTGAAACTCCGAAACCCAAAGATAATAACTCGAGATAAATCCTAAAGGAATTATGGACGTGTCATAGGACACATGTCTTTTAAATCTTTCATGAGTTGACATGTGGCACTTATTTTTGACATTTCCGTTTGATGATTCAAGTGACACGTGGCACCTCTCTTTTCTTGAGCCATCATTCATAATGACGTCATCTCTGCCACATCACTCTGGGAGATGGCCCTTCGGGAGTTTAACAAAGATTGAGTTCACAAATCACTGAAGTATCAAAGTGCTGAAGTATTGGACATTACAAAAAATTTAAAAGGAGTTAATAAAACATTTAATAACGAAGGTTAATCACGATTAAGAGTTAATTAATTACTTTGTAGTTTTGAATTTCAGGAAGTTTCGCTTGTGTTATATTCAAAACTTCAAAATTCCAAACTTCTGAAACACTTGAAGCTAATACAACGTTTTAAACATGATTAATTAATACTTAAGAGTGATTACTCAGAAATTAATCACTTCGCAGTTTCAGATTTCGGGAAATTTCTCTTGTACTATATTCAAAACTTCTGAAGTACGAACTTCCAAAACACTTGAAGTTAATACAACTTTTTAAACATGATTAATTAATATTTAAAAGTGATTACTCAAAGATTAACTCCCCCACGAATTCGGACTTCGGGAGATTTCCACCCTGTCACATCCAAAACTTCTAAACACAAACCTTCGAAGTATTAATGACATTTTTGATGTATTAAAGTTAATGATTTCAAATAAGGATTGTGAATATCCAGGTAATGAATTCTATTATTTTTTATAAATTCTTCGTCGGTAAAGCTATATGAAGATCAATAGATTTTTTCAATAAAGCACTTCGAATTTCAAAGTCATTTTTACCATTTGCAATTAGTAGTTTTTATCCAGTGTAGAGCTTACAGACTTCTCTTGTAACAGGTAAGATAATTGTGTTTCCTTGAGGATTATGGTGCCATGAAAAATTGCAAAGAAGCTTGATGCATCGGGTGATGATTCAAATATGAACGCAAACGTTCTATCAGAAACAATTCTGCGAGTCTCGGATGCCATTAAAACTTGGACGCAGGTCTTTGATGTCTTAGAGCATGAAACCATCAACTGTCTGGATGAATCTTATATAGCTAAGCTTAGACAAGTAGCACAGTCAGACCTGCATAAGATCGATGTGCATCCAAGAATCATACCCTATAAAGATATGATAAGTTGGGCCTTGGAAAATGTCGACATCTAGACCAAGAGCATCATCAACCACCAGCAGGTCGCCGTCGACTCTTTCCAACCAGAGCACCTCCAAGTAATGTACAAACTTTCCCCTACTCCTAAATACACTTACAATGTCGCATTCCTTCTAGAGTTTGAGAGAAAGAAATGCACCCAGTACGCCAGAAACGATCATGATTTAGTCAAGACCTAGTGGGGACATCCAGAGAAATTCAGAGCCGACGCTCATGGTACGTACGCCACAGCGTCTTTGGTCGCTCATATGTTGTATGTAGTCATGATTCTTTGTCTCATGTTTGGGAAGAAGAACCCTACACATTTCTCATTTGAGTGGGTAGTCATCATGAACGAGGTAGTCGAGGATTATACTTTCAATTGGGCCAAAATGTTGTTGGATAATTTGTCCAAGGAAATTGATGATTATAAATCAGCAAATTCAAAAGGGCATCCTGCCCCTTTTTACATGTCGGCATATGCTTTGGATTCCATTTGTTTCATGACCCCTTTTCCCCTGATGAACTGGAGTTAGACCCCGACTAGTTCTGAGCCAATTCATTTTTATCAATCCAAGTTATGGGAGGATAACGCCAAAGATTTCTTCTACGAAATCTGTCACAATGTCGTAGTGCTTGTTCATATAGCCATTTATGGTCAACCACCACCTCAGATTTTAGAAAGTATTATGGGGAAGCTAGGCAAGCTTGCAGACTAGTTCATTGAGGAGAAATTCTCCTATATCAAGGTATTCGGTTGTTCGGTTCCTCCTCATGCTCTTCCATAGTTTTTATCTGGCAAGATGATGTACAGAGAAGTGGTGTACCAGACAGTGGTAGGAGGTATCAGCAAGGAGCTGAAAGCAGCTCTAAAAAAAGGTTTGGCCAACTTTCTCCATTTAATTTTTCATGTTCACATTGTTATATTTCGGTCACTCTAAATTCGAGGCCGCAGCCCTGGAGGATGTCAAATTGGTTGACATTGAATTCAAGAAGCATGATCCACATAAGATAGTGGAAATCCATCTGTCTCAGTTTAACATGAAGCAATATATACATCAGAATTCCCCTTATGATGAAATGTTCAGGGGAGTTAGATCTTATGAGGAAGTCTAAAGCAGATTACAGACTCTTCCCCCTGACCAACAAGCTCGTTTCCTCCGCTTTCAGAAAGACATGCGAAATAGTTTACCCAAGATATTGCATGGAGATTCAAATCTCACGCCCCCTTCACAGGAAGTCGGACCTACAGGATCTGAGCCAAGTTCCTCCACTAAGAACAAAGCTGAGGAAGTTTCGAAAGGCCCAGAAGTGTTATTTCATGAGATAAGAGTGTCACTAGCAGGACTGAAGGATCCACAAGCATTAGCTCAGTTCGAAGACGTCATGAATCTGGGACAATTTATCCCTCATTCAACACCAGCTACTCCTACTCGCACCCTGAATACAACAGGACAAGCACCTCCACCTAAATTGGTTTGCATATCACATCATTAACCCCTCTACAGACCAACTTCGGAAATCCTAGTTCCGAACTTACTTTCGTAGGTGATCTTACTCCTATCTTTCCCAAAGAGATGCCTCCCTCGGACTTTTTTTTTAGCAAGAAACAGAAATTCATCGTGAAGAGGGAATCTCACCAAAAGGATGGGGTTATCACTAAAATACAAAGACTGGTGTATAACGGGAAAGACCATGATGGTCCAGAGTTTGCAAAATAAGTTGCAGGTTCGTTGGGGGCTTTTGCCACTGCCAATCAATGGTCAGTGTACAATTTAACTGAACAACTGTGAGATAAGTGCCTCTTGGTAGAAAAAATGCAAAATAAGATATACACTATAGAGCAGAATATCAAAAGTAGGATGAACCAAGACTTTGAGAAAATCAGGGCTAGTGATTAGCAACAAATTAAGTAGCTACAGGAAAACCTTGAGTTGCTCTATCAGAGTTCACAGACAAGAAAAGGACTGATCACTCGGTGCGACAACTTGATTGAGCAGCTGCAGGTCAGATTGACACTAACAGAGAACACAACGATACACATTTTGACCTTCAAAACTCAAGCAACGGAAATCAATGAGAGGCTGGAAGTTTCCCGGCAAGAACTCTATCATAAGGTAGATGCTATTCAAAAATGTTATCAGGTAGTGGACCTTTCTCTAAAATATATTTATGTCAAGTAAAAATAGGATTTCTCAGCCTGGTCTAAGTTTCAAGAAGTTCTCATATGGATGCAAAGAGATAATGCCCATGTTTTTCCTCTTCTCTCTCATTCTGAACAAGTAAGAGGCGAAATGGCCATAAAATCCTGGGAAACAAATCTGGAAGAAGGAAAGAAACTTTCCCGATATGTAAAAGAGGATTTTCTAGAGGCATTGTCTTCATTAAATAAAAATTTGATTGAGTTCAAAGGGAATAATATCTCAGAGGCCTTGGGGCAGATTGAGATAGAAATGAACCAACAAATCTCCAGAAAGAATAAGGAAGCTACTTAGGCAGCCATCCAAGAGATGAGCCATATTGATCTACTTAAAATCAACAAATGGTTGGTTAGTCCAAGTTCATAGTTTCATGCCACAGTCCAAGAAGTGAACAAGACCCATGAGAATTTGCCCCAAATACAGAAGAAGATGTTTCCCTTCGAATTAAATGAAAGGATTGAACCTTCAAGGTTTGTGGTAGCATTGATGGCCAGGTGAACCCAATGCATTGAACGGGGAAAAGAAAGTGTAGCTGGGAGCAAATAAAAAAGCATGCACAACATCCACCTTCTCCACCCACTCTGCCTTTCATCCTACAACAGTCACTTACCCCGTCTATCACTTACAACAGTCACTTGTTCCCCCTTCACTTACAACAGTCACTTGTTCCCTCATCATTCTTTTCATGAACAATTACGCTTCCCTATAACGGCTATCCATCCCTTAATGATCCAATGCTAAGTTATTCATCTAATTATTCCCCCCATGACTCCAACTACAATCCCTTGCCCCACTGAACACACTCAAAGGGACAGTTGGCAACGAGATCAAATGGCCAAGACAGTAAGCCAAATGATTGGGCTGGCCTTAATGACATGTGCACCCAACTCAAATATCAAAGGAAAGTGAGCACATCTACCAGTAGACGAAGAGACAAGGGAAGCGCCAACAAAACTCAACAATATTTGCATGTTGTTGTTTTATTCAGATGTATTCTATTTTTAGTCAAGTATTGTAAGAAGTCCAATGGTTTTCAGTTGTGACAGGTTTTGTATAAATACATATATTTTAGATCTATTCCAGGAAAACTCTTGTCGAATGTAAAAGAGAAACTCTTTTTGAGTATTAATACAAGTGCAGATGGAGATTCTAAGTTTCGTTCAATTTGAGTTATGTATTCCCTTTGTGTTTCTATTTCTCTGAATTTATTTCTGTAATTCTTGAAGAGTGATTGATTGCAATTTAGTACTACATCTACTGTGATCATATTATACCAGGAGTTCATTCAGTAAACAAATTTTACTCTGTTATTACTGTGAGTAAAACAAGACACGTGATCTGTGTGAATTACTGCATTTTTATATCATGTTCAAGGGTGCATCTTCTACTTTTCTTCTACTGCAAACAAGGTGAGACTTATCTGTAATTGATACCTGAATTTGTTTAACAGTTTTGTGAATCTTTCTACATCATTTGAAACTAGAATTGTGACTGAGATAATGCGATACAACCTTTGTATTGTCTTATTATCTTTTAAAGATTATTTCTTGGAAAAATGAAGGTAGAAAAAGCACTCATGAAAACATTTTATTTGAAACCTTTGATTCCTGACATTATTCTTTGAGACTTAGAATCAATATTAGGAACAACAATACCCACACTCGTTCAAAGAAGAGCTTGGCAGTGGCCTCTACTATGATGCTCTTCTTGTAGGCAGCCAGAATCGTCATCTTGGAAAAGCGATCGACAACCACAAAAACACAGTCATTTCCTTGCTTAGTGGACGGAAGGCTTGACATGTAGTACATTGAGATGGATTCACAAAGCTTGTCAGGAGTAGGTAGAGGGGTGTACAATCCTTGTCTCTTAGTGGTCGGTTTTCCAATAGCACAGGCAATGTAGGACCAAATATACCTACTGACATCTTGTCAAAGTTTCGGCCAGTAGAAGTGTCGATGCAGCACTGCCACTGTATTTTCCATGTCGAAGTGTCCTACCACTCGAAAGTATTGGGCTTCCCAAATAAACTTTGCTCACTCGCTTGATGGAATGAAGAGATGGCCTAGATGGAACAACATCACATCCTGAAGATGGAAATTAGTGACAACTATGTTTATGCCCAACATCTGGTAGGTGTTGTCGAAGTTAGGATCTGTCTCATAAAGATGGGGCCATTAGGAGGTCCCGTGGTCACAACAGTCTAACACCATGGTGAGTTTCGCGGCTAGAGGTTGGATGAGCTAATCAACGAATCAGTAGTTTCTTCATGTTTTATACTTAATGTTGAGGTGGAACTCCTGCAAGTAGGTGGACCACTTCTGATGGCATTCATTCTACAGTTTTCCATGTGTCTACATGAACTGCAGTGACTTATGATCAGTGTGGACGACTATCTCCTTCCCGAGAATGTAATAATTCCACTAGCAGCAAGCTTTCACAATGGAGTACATTTCATTGTCGTAAGTAGGCTACTTAGAAATGAAATCTAATAATGTCTCACTATGATAGGCCATGACGTGTTCATGTCGAGTGACAACTGCGTCCACGACATAGTTTCAAGAATATGTCTTGATTTCAAAGGGTTGATGTAGGTTAGGTAATGAAAGTAATAGGACTGAGCACAAGCGCTACTTCATATCAAAGGACGTTTGATGTTGGGATGGACCCCACACAAATTTTTCCTTACCACCACCCCTGGTTACTTGGTTGAGGGCCCATGCAATATGGGAGAATCCAAACACGGACCTATGATAGAAATTGGCAAGGCCTAAGAAGCTATGAACCTCAGTGAGCATGGTTGGGGCTGGCCATTCATGGATGACTTGGATCGTGGCTGGATCCACATGCACAAAATGTGCATCACTAATGTATCATAGGTAGTATGCTTTGTCCATGTTGAAGGAACATTTTTCCAAGTTGAAAATTAACTTGTGTTGTCGCAGAGTGTGAAGAACATGTTGAATGTATTGCAAGTGTTCCACCCAAGCCTTGTTATAGATAAGGATGTCATCCATATATACCACTACAAAAGAATTGGTGAAACTCCATAAGATATCGCCCATCATCCTCATAAAATTTCTTGGGAAATTTTTCAAATCAAAGGGCATGATCAACCATTCAAAAATACCTTCTTTTGACTTGAAGGGAGGCTTCCATACATCTGTTTGCTCTATTGGGACCTGATGGTAGCCATACTTCAGATCAATCTTACTGAAGTATTTGACTCCCTTGAGCCGAACAAGGATGTCATTGATTCGCGGAATCGTGTACTACTTTCTGACTGTGATTTTATTTAGGGCTCGGTAATCAATGCAGAGTCGCCAAGTCCCATATTTCTTTTGAACTAGCACATTTTGTCTTCCACGAGACCATGAGTTGGGTCAGAAGTGCCCCTTATGGATCAGTTCTTGGATTTAACACCTAATATCCTCGTTTTCTAATACAAAGTGACAATAGACTGGTCCATTGGGTAGCAGTGCATCGAGGGTCAGATAGATGGAATGCTTGACCTGACACTATAGACATACCCCTATAGGTGAGGATAAGATGTCTTTGTATTATTCCATAACCTTGTCCACTTGCTTTTGTTGTATGGAAAGGTTGATCACAAAGGCCATGGATGTGGCTGCAATATTTTTCTCACTCTAAGAATGAATCATGAAGAAGACAAACTTCTCAGTCTGAGAGATGACCTTCCTGCGTTGCTTTGTAGAGATCAAGGAATGGAACTAGGTGGGACTACCGTTGGTATCCTGTACAATATCTTTTTCAAAGTAATAAAAACACTACGAGGCCTAGACTCATATATATCATGACATTTACATAAATAAGGTTGGCCCAAAATAACATCAAAAACTTCAAGGGGAGCAACATCACACAATAACTCATCTTTGAATGGCTTGATGTTGTATGTTAGGCGACATTGTTGGCTGACACGAAGATAGCTCCCTTGGCATAGCCATCCAATGGTGTAGGGATGCAGGTGAGGCATTGTTGGTAAGGCCAACCACTTGACAACCTACACTGAGATGAGTTTCGTCTGGCTACCGCTATCAATGATCAAGTGTAGCGGAGTGCCTTTCACCCACATATTTGAATGAAATAGGTGTTCTCCTTCATTTGGCTCATCAAGTTCATCGAGATGGATCTTGGTGGTAGCAATGGTGGAACTGGTTTCTACATCAATGATATCTCTCCCCTTCTCTGGTTTTGACTCAGAGTCAGAACCCACATTTGATTCAGAGGCTTTCACCTCTTCCACCAATGACTGCTTTGAGTGGAAATCAACAGTGTTATGCCAAGGGCCCTTATGGAATTCACACCACTTCTCGGTATATTCCTTCACCTTTTTGTTGTCCTTCTTTGCTTGCAGCTTAGACTGGTTGTCCTGAGGCTTTACATATTTTCTCTATCTCTTTTTATGTGGATTGAGGTTTCCCTTTCTCTGTTTCTACTATGAGTGGTTCCCAGACCCAAACTGTCGCATATTTTGTTTAAGGTTCTACAAGATTTTGGCGGCATATCTATAGGCGACGCCTACAGACAAGATGTCCAAAAAATCCATTTATTCCTAGATGTATCTATGCATATAACCTCGATACTTGAGCACCAGATGTCGCTCAGTATATCTGATACCCATGTTGGTGCACAAGGTATGGAAGATGTTTGTGAACTCTAGCACTGCTTGGTCCCTTTCTTGCCACAATGTGGTCCATTTTGTATACATGTCATCATAACTTCCAATAGGGTAGTATTGTTCCTTAATAGGATCCTTGAAGGATTCCCACGTAAGTGCGACTATAAATAATGATGGTTCCTTTGTTTCCTTTTTCTCACATAAAGTCTCCCACTAATATTTGACATGGGGAATAACTTTGAGGAGCGTAAAACTAATCTTTTCTTTATTCGAAAACTTATGGACAAAAAATACTCTTTTAGCAGATTTAGATTCAACCTTCAAATATAGGAATATCAAATTTGATATGTATCTTGAAGGGGGTGGTGCCTCCACTCGAAGTAGATGTGTCTCTTGGCGGCAGTCATTGAAGGATTTGTGCAAAGTTGTCCATCATCTTGTTCCTCTCTCGCTCGAGGGTTTGCTTGAGAGACATTTTGAAAGGATCTCATGTTCTGTCATATTTCTTTTCACCAGTAATGGAAGGTTTCTTATGAATGTGAGAGCAGTTTTCCTCAAGAGAAACAAGCTCGATACCCAACTCTCTATACCCTGACCTCGTTGGGGACATGCACTAAAAAATGACAAGGAGAAGACCGATCTGATACCATTGATCCAGATTTATGAGAAAAACAAAATGAAAACACATATTTATAATATTAACACAGATACATAGTGACTAAAAACATCGATGTAGTAAAACTAGACTTCTATTGAATAAGAAATGTGTTGAAACTGTAAATGCAGACTGAAACAAGCTTTCTAGAATGGTGGAAACTTATCTCTGAGAAGAGATGTGACGACTACGCTCATTCGCAAGAACATGAGTACAATGAGAATCTGGAGGCATTTTTACAATAAAAACGAAAGTTAAAACCATAGACATCCAAAAACCTAAGCCTAGGAGATGAAGCGCCAAAAGTCATGTGGGCCTTGTTGGGGTAAGTTAGTACATCAACTTCTCGGGGTCGTAACTTTTGCATACGATCTCTGTTTAGGGTGCACAATATATCGTTGGAAAGGTATCAACAAGGAAATTCATTTTGAGTCCTCAATGATAGCCAATTAGTAACATTGAGGTTCCCGATCGTGAAAAAACGTCGTTTAGGCCCTCAAAATGGCCTTGGAAGTTTGGGAACCGAAAAACTGCTAAAAATAGTAAATTGCCAAAAAATTGTTTTGAGCCAGTTGGAATAGGTGGGTGGCCACTGATATCCTCATGTATCAATCCTCCCCATTTAGGAAGAAATGGTCTCCATTGCGTTGAGTTCTCCCATCATATGAGGAAAGTTTTGTTGAATTTGGTCGCAGGTGAGCCACTTGCCTTGGTGCAGGAGTTGCCCTGCTTTGATAATCCAATAAAGTTGGATCCTCTACTAGAGAGTGCCCTTGACCTTTGTGCCCACGATCTAATAAATGGATTCTTGTTCCATGCAGTTAGGTTTAAGCTATGTTGGTGTCAATTGTCCTGCTATCTCTGAGGTGTCCAATAATGGTGTAAAATATGGCAAAAGTAGGTCCACATTGAACACTAGGTGCAAGCCCAAGAAGGGGTGAATGTTGATCTAAAAAAATATTCACCCACAGCCTTGGTTATGGTGTAAGGTCCATAATGGATTGGACCAAGCTTCTGATGAGGCCCTGTAAGGTGTTCTTTCTGCAAGTGCAACCAAACTTTGTCACCCACCTAAAACTTGTGTGGAACCCGATGTTGATCATGGCACTGCTTGTACTTGGAATTGGACTTCTGTAAAATATCTTGAACTTGTTAGTGGATGTGTTGGATCTGCTCAATGAATTGGGTGGCTTTTTCATCTTCAGTCGAATCATAGGATGAGTCTTCCTGGGTGGACGCAAGTGGTAGTGCAACATCCATGGGACCCAATGGTTGAAATCCCAACCCCGCCTAAAAGGGGCTATGGTTGGTTGAGCTATGTTTGGCCATGTTGTAGTTGTGTTGAACATGGGTAATATTCTTGTCCCATGTGCAGGGGTGCTTGTAATTGTACATTCTCATGATATGCACGATTATTTAGTTGACGACCTTGGCTTCACCATTCGTCTGGGGGTGGAAGGCAGTGGATTTGGTGAGCTTGGTGTCCAACAGTGAACAAAGGCTTGAGCATAATGTGTTGAGGAACCGATTGTCCTTATATAAGATAATGGTTTATGGGATACCAAAATGTACCTACACTCATTCAAAGAAGATCTTGGCAGCGGCCTCTGCTGTGATGCTCTTCTTGCAGGCGACCAAAATCTCCATCTTCGAAAAGTGTTTGACAACCAAAAAAACACAGTCATTTCTCCACTTTTCTGATGGAAGGCTCAACATGTAGTCCATTTAGATGGATTCCTAGAGCCTGTCAGGAGTAGAAGAGGACTATACATGCCTTGTTTCTTAGTGGTTGGTTTAGCAATAACGTAGGCAATGCAGGACCGAATATACTTTCATACATCTTGTCGACGTTTTGACCAGTAGAAGTGTCACTACAACACTGCCACTGTACTTTCCATGCCAAAGTGTCTTGCCACCCAACTGTAGTAAGCTTCCCAAATCATCTTCCCTCACTCACTTGATGGAACACAAAAATGGCCCAGATGGCACAACAACCCATCCTGAAGATGGAAATTAGTGACAGTTATGTTTATGCCGAACATATCACAGGTGTTGGAGAAATCAGGATCTGTCTCATAAAGGTGGGACCATCCAACGGTATCATGGCCGCAAGAGTCTAGCACCGTGGTGATTTTTGCGACTAGAGGCCGGCTGAGGCAATCAACGACTCAGTTGGTACTTCCTATTTTATACTTGATGTTGAGTTGGAACTGCTACAAGTAGGTGGACCACTTCTGATGGCGATCATTCTGCAATTTTCCTTATGTCTACATGAACTACAACGACTTATGATTAGTGTGGATGATTGTCTCCCTCCTGAGAATGTAATGATTCCACTGGCGATAGGATTGCACAATGGAGTACATTTTTTTGTTGTAAGTAGGGTACTTACAAATCACATATGATAATTTCTCACTATGATATGCCACGGGGTGGTCGTGCTGAGTGACGACTGCGCCCACAACATAGTCTGAAGCATTTGTCTTGATTTCAAAGAGTTGTTGTAGGTGAGGTAATGAAAGCACTAGGGATGAGCACAAGCATTGCTTCAGATCAAAAAACACTTGTTCTTGGGACATGCCCCACACAAATTTTTCCTTACCACCACCCCTGGTTATTTGGATGAGAGCCCATGCAATATGGGAGAATCACAACACGAACCTGTGATAGAAATTCGCAAGGCCTGAGAAGCTCTGAAGCTCAATGAGCATGGTTGGGGCTAGCCAGTCATGGATAAATTGGATATTGGTTGGATCCACATGCACACCATGTTCATCAACAATGTTTCCTAGGTAGTGGATTATATCCATGTCGAAGGAGCATTTTTCCAAGTTGGCATATAACGTGTGTTGTCACAGAGTGTGTAGAAACTCTTGAATGTGTTGCAAGTGTTCCGCCTAAGTCTTGTTGTAGATGAGGATGTCATCCAGTTACACCACTACAAAAGAATTGGTGAAAGGTTGCAAGATATTATCCATCATCCTCATGAAATTTGTTGTGCCATTTTCCAAACCAAAGGGAATTACCACCCATTCAAAAATACATGCATTTGACTTGAAGGCAAGCTTCCATACATCTGTCTGCTCTATTGGGACCTGAAGGTAGCTAGAATTTAGATTAGTCTTACTGAAGTATTTGGCTCCCTTGACCTGATCAAGGAGATCGTCGATTCGGAGAATCGGGTACCTATTCCTGACTGTGATTTTATTTTGGGCCCAATAATCAATGCAGAGTCGCTAGGTCACGTCTTTCTTTTGCACTATCATGATTGGGCTTCCACAAGGTGATGATTTGGGTCAGATGTTCCCCTTTTGGAGCAATTCTTGGATTTTACGCTTGATCTCCTCATTTTATAACAAAGATCGATGATAGATTGGTCCATTGGGTAGCAATGTGTTGGGGGTCAGATCGATGGAATGGTTGACCTGACAGTGCAGAGGTTTCCCAGTAGGTGAGGAGAAGATGTCTTTGTATTCTTCCATGACCTGATCCACTTACTTCTGATGCATGGAGAGGTCGATCACAGAGGTCATCGATGTGGCTACAATCTTTCACTCACTCTGAGGGAGAATCATGAAGAAGAAAAACTTCTCGGTTTGAGAGATGACATTCATGCATTGCTTGGAAAAGATCAAGGAAATGGCCCTAGGTGGGACTACCTCAGGTATCTTGTACAATTTCTTGTTCAAAGTAATAATAAAACGGTGAGGCCTAGTCTCATATACAACATGACATTTCCATAAATAAGGTTGGCCCAAAAGAACATCACAATTTTCAAGGGGAGCGACTTCACACAATACCTCATCTTTGAATGGCTTGATGCTCTAAGGAAGGCGACATTATTGGTTGATGCGAAGATCACTCCCTTGGC
>JZKD02S0894205.1:170130-183214 GCA_000966675.3 Picea glauca
AAAGGTACATTTCTGCTAAGGCCATGTTAGAGGAGTTCAACAATCAATACCACCAACATCAAGGTACATAAAGGGCTTGGTGCTCTTGATCAAATGCCAATCCCATACCCTCATATGTGATATAATCCAATGAAAATGTTGCAATCCTACGAATCATGAAATACTAAAAACTGTTAAGTCTACTGGATTTTGAATGGGATATGGAATTCTACTTTCTCCATATCAAGTCCAATGAGGTTCGAACCACTCTCAAACAACCTGAAAAAATTAATGGCAATGTTAAAAATTTAAGTAAAAGGATAAAAAGGAAAGATAAAGATTTAAGTAAACCATTAATTGCCAACGTTTTTAGTCAAATCCTTTTAAAAAAAATTCAATCTCGCATGTTGGTGGGGTCTAGTACCTACTTGATCGAGTCAAGCCATTTTCCTTCCTTCTCCAACAAGAACAAACAAAAATGACAAAAAAACTCAAAAAATCTGCTCTATGAGGATGATTTCCACTATCTGGCCATGACTTTTACCGAAAAAGTCTCTACTTTTACCAAAAAATCGTCGGCTTTTTGAAAAAGTCCCTACTTTTTCAAAAGAGCAAAAGTCATGATTTTTATGGGCCGATTTTTCGTGAAGCAGAAAAAATCGCGACTTTTTGAAAAAGTTGCGATTTTTCGGCAACTTTTTCAACACCGGTTCAAAGGATGCTCAGAAGGCCACTGCAACCACTGCAACCTCAACACCTTCTATCCAACAGAAGCAGATTGCAGATATTGTTTCTTCACCTACGATGTTGCCTACACAATGCCCTGCCAAGCCTAGAGACAACAGGTTGGTGGAGCAGATTCAACCTCGCCAACAAGAGGTTCGTGACAACGTTCCATAGACCAAGCAACACAACTTCTCCAATACGACACACAATTCACCAAGATTCAGATTCAGAAAACACTTTCCCCTCTTCCCCGGGCACTCCACGCAAAGGAGACCATTGCTTCCTAATGGGGGAGGATTGATCCAGGTGGATATTAGTGGCCACCCATCTGTTCCAAATTCGAATTGGTTCATCTGGAAAGTTTTGAGTTCAACATGTTTCTCTATAATGGGGACATTTCTTTGTAATTGTGGGTTCTGCACTTACGGGGCTGTCTTGAAGCCCTACACAACATCCAAGTGGATATTGGTGGCTGCCCACCTATTCCAACTGGCTTATTTTGGAAGTTTTCATGTCAGTACATCTTTTTATACTTCCAGGGTCGTTTTAGGGCTTCTAAACAGTGTCTTTTTGGCTTGTCACAGTGAAACTGTAGATGGAGTCATAGTTTGATGCCATAATGCATAGTTCTTGAAAAGACCTTTACAAAGGGCTATCACACGCGTAAAACGAAGATCGTATGCAAAAGTTACGACCTTGGGAAGTTAATGTACTAACTTATCCCAATGGGGGCCCACATGACTTTTGGCGCTTTATCTCCTAGGGTTAGGTTTTTGGATATCTAGGGTTTTGGCATTCATGTTTATCATAAAAATGCCTTCAGAGCCTCGTTGTAATCATCTTCTTGCGAATGAGCGTAGCCATCACATCTCTTCTCAGAGATAAAGTGCCACCATTCTAGCGAGTCTTGCACTCTGTATTTTTACAGTCTCTGTACATTTCTTTCATTAATAGAAATCATGTATTGTTGTATTTCTTTGTTTCTGGCAATTTTTATGTGTATTTCATTGTAATATATCTGCTTTCATTTCGTTCCAAAAATAATTCGGATCATCAAGGTGGCTTGAAAATTTTTACATCCAAGAAATCCAAGGAGAAAAGGCAGTAGCCTCCGATTTACGACATGTCGGGCTTTCAATATCCCTTGCTTTCCGAAGGGAATGCCTTGGTATGACTTATGTATCGAAACATTGACCTAACGACTTAATTGAAGGGGCTAAAAATAGTAGTTATATAGAAGGAGATAATCGTCCTGTACTTTCTTTTTACACGCAACCTCTCCCACAATAAAGAAACTTCGTTTTTGTTTGGTCGAGCAACTTCGTTCCTCACCCTCCTCACTAATCATACCTCACCTAACGACTTAATGAAGTGAGCTAAACTAAAATAGTAGTGGGATAAAGAGATATTTGTCTTGTGCTTTTACACACTAACTTAGCTTTAACGTATTTGGAGACACTGAAACTAGGACACTGAAGCGGATTGCCATGGGGGCATCAACGAAGAATTGTGGGGGTTGGTCTAATTAGTGCATATTGTGTTAGTGATATGCTGGGTATAATAGTGTTCTTCCATTATTAGCTTTTTTAGTGCACTTACAAAATTATCTCTTTCTTAGCAGAGGGTTAGCCATAGCTAGCATCAGGATTATCCACCACACCGGAAGCTAAAGACTACTCTTAGCCAGTGTTAGCCAGAACTAGGGAAGTTCCACCATATCGTACCATTCAATAAGTTCACTATGTTTGTTGCTAATAGAGGTTTATCATGCTACGAGAGCCTTGTTCGTTCCATAGCGTAGCGAGTGAGGAGTGTTGCCTATCTGATCACACCTCGTGCATAAATGCCCTGCTATAATAAATAGGTCGAGTGCGACCCTCCACCAACTTCAGGGTCGGCGCCTCTCCGGGTTCGTTGCTTTATGCTTGTCGATATCTACATCCTTGCCCACACATGGGAGTAGCTTCTTGACTTGGGCTTGGTTGGAACGAGAGAGCAGTTTTTATTTTTTGAAGACCTTGGGATTTTTCGGACCTTCATTGTATCAACAATGGCTAGAAGTGGCACTTCCTTTTCCACAACTGAAAGCTACTCACTATAAATTGAATAACATGAATTGCTTTCATTCTTTTAATAGATCATGTGGTTTGTCCAAACTAACTTTTTATGGTTTGGATTTCTCCTCTTCGATCCCTAATGGCTTACTGATCCAGAAAGCAAGCACCCCTCTATGAATGAATGCTCAGTCGATTATATAATTGAAATGAACTGGAGAGGAGCATCGTGCCATGATAAAACATACGACAGGCAAGGTGAAAATAAACATTTTCAGAACAAATTTTTGTATTGATGAAAGTGGCCCTACGGAAGCAAAAGACGACTTAGGGCCCTCGATCAAGCAACACATCAATAAAACCAACCTTGGGGTGGGTCTCAATTACCCTCGAATGTTCCTTGATGGTTGTTCCAAATTGAGGTGGCGGAATTTGAACTTGTTATAGTCCAATAACACCACCTTGTTTGTTGTTCTAATTCAACACAAGCACAGAGTGAGTGATTCGGTCTCACACTTTGAGAAAAGGTTCCTTCATTTCAACTTTCCTTGACTTATCATTTATGTGGATTGAAGGCCCTCTGTTCATAGCTGTTGAAATGGAACTACGTGGTGAATGACCATAACTACTCTTTCCCACTTGCGGCTACTAAGTACATGAACACACGATACTCACTGGAAATTTGAGCATAATAACATCGGGCATTGAGAAAGGAGGACGCTTCTTTGGCGAAATTCTGGAGTAGATCACCCACCCTGGTAGTCCTGCAAAATTAATACAGGTGCTGCATGGCCCAGGTTGGGACAAAAATTGGTACTGATGCTACTATGGCGTGCATCGGATGGATTTTGCGAGCATTGAGAGGAAGGAATGAAGTGTCTCTGTCTAAAGATTCCATGCCTACTCGGGTGGGAAGAATAGAGTGAGTGCTCTATCTTAGGCTGAGTATCTTTCACAGTCCATGGTGGACTGAAACATAGTATGTGGCAAAGCATCCAATTTTGGAGTAATCTCATCCAAAAGTAAGAATTTAGTATATGAGCTACGACATGCAATCTTTTGTTTTGTTTCTCGCAAGTTGTTGAGGAATTTGATGCCACGCCGAGGAAAAGAAGGTAGTCGTCGGGGAACTAGAGCCAAAAACTAGAGGGAGGGGCAACATCATGATCCATCGCTACATCTTCCTTTTGCAGAATTATTGTAACTTGACGCCCTGCCCTTCCTTGGTCATTCAATCCCTCGCTCTATAAGGGAAGCGAAGAAAAAGTGGAGTAGAGCTCCAAATATGTAACCGACTGGTTGAGCAAACATTGCGTGGAGAATTAAGTTAAGAAGAAAGAATTTCTCTCACTGATATAGTGCCCCACTATTGAACAAAGTTATGTTCTTTCATCTCAACACTGCCATATCCTCCTCTTAATCCCACCCAAAAGTGCATAATCGACCTTCCTTAAGGAAGGGTAGTTGAGGGAGACTTATGACCTTTAAGTAAGCATATCGGGTCCATCTTCTTTTGTCTGGTTCCAATCTCTACTCATCTTTCTCGAAAGCCTTTAAGTAAGTCAAAATCATGAATGGAACTGCTCCATGCATGCTCGAGCCTCCATGCTACCAAGTCTAGTTGAACCTATGAATTGAGTCGTCCGGGCAACGACAGATCCAACTTGCTCCAAAGGTGGGGTAAGGATAGAGGCTCGTAGGGCCATTGAGCTTGCAAACTAACTTTGAGAAACCTTTGAGAGCTTTAGTGTTGACCGGTTTGGGAAGTTGAGTGTTGTCTTGGAACCTGTTTTTGTGGATTCATAGCCCTGTCTTGGGGATTATCTGTTGTTGAGACATGGAACAACAACATCTAGGGTTGGCTGGAACGTCCTTGGTTTGCATATAGTTGGTGATTGGTTTTGTCAAATATAAGTGCTCTCTGTCATGGTGTTTCACTGCTTATACATAATTATTTCCGTTGTGTATTGATTACTATATCTGAGATATGCATTACTAATGTCTTTGCTTGCTGATTATTGTTGTGCATGGCATATTGTTCTTTCTTTTATAGTTTAAAATGAATCTTGATAACTGAATGTGTTATTTCATGCTTTTTTACTTGATTGTCGGTATCATATTTTCAAATTGGCTCAAGAAATGCATTCTTGGGGTTTGTTAGTGACGGGCGCATCACAGTTTGGTATTAGAGCGTCTTGAAGAGTGTTTTGGCAGTAGGCGTGCCTGAACAGTGGTGGTGGCGGGGCACATTACAATCTACAAGACCAAATTTAACTCTAAAGGTGTTGTTGAGCGTCCTAAATCTCACTTGGTTGTGCAATATTTTCTCAATAAAAAAACATCGATTACCCTGAGAACTTTTCCCCTATAGCAAAGATGAATTATATTCCATTGATTCTTTCCCTATGGCAGATCCATCAGATGGATGTGAAGAGTGTCTTTCTTCATGGAAAACTATTTGAAGAGTTTTTCATGGAACAACCTCCTAGTTTTGTGATAGATTCTAACCTGGTTTTCCTACTTTAGAACTCTCTTTATGGTTTGAAGCAAGCTCCAAGAGCTTGGTATGCTAAGATCGACAATTTCTTTCTTCGACTTGTTTTCAAACATTGTGAATATGATCACGATTCACGGCTTATATGTACTCCATACTCATGGAAACACTTTGATTGTTGTTGTATATGTTGGTGACCTTGTCATAACTGGCAATAACACTGATCTCTTTCGTAGATTGAAGAAACAACACGTTGACTCCTTTGACATGATAGATCTTGGTATTTTGCATTATTTTTTGGGTCTTCAAGTATTACCATTATATCATGGTTTTTTTTATTTCTCAATCTAAATATGTAATGGATCTTTTGACACGCTTTAATATGGTAGATTGTAAGCCCTATGCTATTCATTTTCAATCTAGAGTTAAGTTGAAGAAAACTTGTCAAACTCCCAAAGTCGATGCTACAATCTATCGACAATTGGTCGATAGTCTCATTTATTTTACTCAAAGTCGACCTGACACTTCCATTTGTTGTTAGTGTGTTTCCTCATTTCATTCAAGATCCCATAGAGCTATTTCAAGCATACCGATAATTTTGGTATTAAGTATTGTCGAAGTTCATATTTTCTAGTCGACTTCATTGACTTTGACTAGGCATGGGACAATGATGATTGAAAGTACACTTCTGGCTATGTGTTTCACTTCAACACTGGACCATTGGTTTGGTTGTGTAAGAAACAAATGGTAGTCTCCTTGTCGACTAGAACAACATAATATCATGTTGTTGTTCATGTAGGCACAAAGGCAATTTGGATTCGCCAACTTCTGGGTGAACTTGGCTTTCTTGTTTAGACCTCGATTACCATCCTAATGTGATAATCAAAGTTTGATTTCGCCAATTTTTGGGTGAACTTGGATTTACTATTTAGACCTCAACTACCATCTATTGTGACAATCAAATTGTCATCCAAGTTTATCAAGCTTCGTACGATGCTTGGGATTCATGAAGTTGCAATTATGACTTAATTTTATGCCTTGAATCTTCTGAGCGATGAGTTGATGGGGTGTTGTGGAACCCCCACCCTCGCCCCCCGTGGACAGGTGGAACTCCCCTCAACCAGGTTTCTGTTGGTTGAGACCAACTACTCATAAATGATACCTAACATCTCCTACTTTTATCTACTCATACATGAATTTTATAGATAAGAGGAAAGAGGATTGTACCTTTTTCATTGGTTGTCCAAGCCATTCTAGTGCTAGGTTGAGTCCTAACTCCAACACCATCTTCCTGCAAAGAAATCAGACAAACCTTCTCTACTTCTTCTTGAACAAAGTCATATAGTTTTAAATCTAACCAAACAAGTATGAACATTCATGCATAAATCAAACAAGATAAAAGTATGGAAATAGGTCAGGTTTATTAATCATGAAGTGTGAAGATACAACCTCAAATAGATGTTTTTTCCCCTTCAAGCGTCCTCTTCAGCCCTTGGCTGCACAGCTATGGATATTTTCTCTCAAGAACAAAGGTTTCACTCTCTTGACATTCTCTCCCTAAGTTTCTCTCAAGATCATCAATTTGATGTTCAATTTGGTCCCCCCTTTCACCATGAATGGCCCTAGTTATATAAAATTCAAGAGGTCCAACTAATAAGTCTAAATGGAGAGTATGGTTGAGGATTTTGATGGATTAGGTTAGGATTTACTTTTATCTTCATGATCATGGATTCCCCTCAACATGGAATGGAAGAGGGTCGAGTGAATCTTGATGAAACCAATGCAAACAACCCAAATCCTTCTCGAACCAACTGCCCCAAAAAACATGGAAACCTCTCTAACTACAGGGATGCTCCCCTAGAGTGGGAGACAAGGTGTCCTAGACGCTCCCATATAACTAATAAAGGAGGGAGGATGCCCCCTATGCATGGGCAGGGGGGCGTCCTTGGTAAAAAAAGGCCTTAAAGTCAAGGTAAAAAGTGGGTTTTCGGCCTCCAAATCATGTTTTTTCTCCTCCAACTTGACTAGCGATCGTGGCATGTCATTTTACATAGTGTCAAGGTTGTAATACTTAGAAAAACATGACATTTAGGCCATGACAATTTAGTAAAGTACTCCATTGTAGTCGCGACACTTATAAGGAGAGATTTCACGATTGTGACACTTAGCAAAGTGAGATGTGACACTTGCTACACATATGCGACACTTGGCTAGGTGTGACAAAAAAGTGAGATGTTGGAACTAGTGTTAAACATGTCATGGTAATATTGGAATTATTGCGATATTATTGGTAAAACCCAACACGACGATAATATAACATGTATTTATCGCAATGATTTGGAAAGTATCACCCTGCTACATGAATATCACCTTATAATCAATTTTTTGGACTTTTAACCCTTATTTTTTGCAAGAGTGAGTTAGGTGATTGAACCAATGTTTTCAAATTCGGACCCCAATTAATGGTAATGTTAAAGAATTTAAGTAAAAGTTAACAATTCCTTTATCTTTCCTAAGTTAACATTTCTTTTATCTTTCTTTTTAAACCTTTTTCCTTTATCTTTCCTAAGTTAACATTTCCTTTATCTTTCTTTTTTAACCTTTTACTTAAATTTTTAACATTACCATTAATTGTTTCGAGATGTTTGAGAGTGGTTTCAACCTCATCGGACTTCATATGGAGAAAGTAGAATTTCATGTCCCATTCAAAATTTAGTAGACTTAGAGTTTTCAAGATATCAAGATTGGTAGGATTGCAACATTTTCGTTGGATTCTATCATGTATGAGGGTATGGGATTTACATTTAATGAAGAGAGTCGAGCCCATTATGTAACTTGATGTTGGTGGTATTGATTGTTGAACTCTTTTGTGATGGCCTTAGCAAAAATGTACCCTTCACTTAAACCAAAGTCATTGATTAAGCATGTTAAAGTTTTTCTAGCATATTATAAGGCTTGGATTATGCAGTTTCATCAAAATAAGGAGGTGTTGACTAATGTCCCTAGATGATCGAGGTAGAGGCAAAGGTTAGACAAGAGCCAAAGGGTTATACTAATGATGAGGATCCTAATATAAGTTATGGTAGAACATTGCTTGTCATTTAAATGCTCTTGCTCATTTATTCATAATGCATTCTTTCAAAATTTCAATAATTTTTTGGAATCATGGTTTGAAATCTTGAAAATATAATTATTTTGTTAAAATTTAAATGTTTAACGTAATTTTTAGTAAATCAAGCCATTCAAAGTAGATTGTTATGAGTCAATTCGAGTCCAAGTATCTAGATACATCGTGATAATCATCTTAATGAGATACATTTATTTTTGTTTTGATGTTATTTTGTATTATCCTATTAGGAATTATGACTTAGGACAGATGCCATATTTTAGTAACGTTGTTTGATGGGCCACTAGACATCTTATACATCTTGTATTATAGTTTTATTTTCATATTTATGTCACGGTGTGTTTGTTTCATGTTGATGTTGCTTTAGAAGTTTAAAAAAAATAAAAAATGATTGTTTTTGTAATTTTTAAAGTTTCCTGATAATTTTCGATATTTTCCTCGATAATTTCAAGTTTTGATGTTATTTTGTATTATCCTATTAGGAATTATGACTCAGGACAAATGCCATATTTTAGTAACGTTGTTTGATGGGCCACTTGACATCTTATACATCTTGTATTATAGTTTTATTTTCATATTTATGTCACGGTGTGTTTGTTTCATGTTGATGTTGCTTTAGAAGTTTAAAAAATTGAAAAAAAAATGATTGTTTTTGTAATTTTTAAAGTTTCCCGATAATTTTCGATATTTTCCTCGATAATTTTAAGTTTTGATGTTATTTTGTATTATCCTATTATGAATTATGACTCAGGACAGATGCCATATTTTAGTAACGTTGTTTGATGGGCCACTTGACATCTTATACATCTTGTATTATAGTTTTATTTTCATATTTATGTCACGGTGTGTTTGTTTCATGATGATGTTGCTTTAGAAGTTTAAAAAATTGAAAAAAAATGATTGTTTTTGTAATTTTTAAACTTTCCTAATAATTTTCGATATTTTCCTCGATAATTTCAAATTTGGACCCTCGATGATAAATTCCCGATAACATTTGTTGGAACCTCAAGTTTTGATTGTTCATCACCCTTTTCTTGGAATCAGTCGGTCGGGTGGTCGACCTACATTTGGAAATAGTCGGTCGGGTGATCGACTAGATATCTACATCAGTTAGTTGAGTAGCCGACAAGCTTGCTGATCAGACAATCGACTAGCAGTCGAAGACGAAGATAGTGGGTCGGTGGATCAACTAGTCAAGCACTCAACTACAAGTTGGATGCATGGATGGTCGGGACGAGCATCCTTGTTGAGTTGACTAGACAATGCAGATTTGATGGAGTCAACTCTAACCACTGACAATTATATGTGGACAAGATCTTCCTGATTCTAAGGAAGTTGGTTAGATATTGAAGCTATAAATAGTAGACCCGATGGGTCGTTATCAACTCGAGAATAAATGTGAACATGAAGTATTATATGTTCAATATGCATTGTGATGTTTTGATCATATTTCCCTATGCTTAAGTGTTGTAACAGTTTCTTTAGAAACCACATGTTATCTTTGAAACTTCTTCCTCTTTGATTATCTGTAATGTTGTTTATTTGTTTCATATAAGGTTACACTTAATCCCCAACATCATAAAAATGAATAAACAATCATATGGTAATATAATGATGGGTAGGGAATTCTTTTTTTCATTGTTGTATAAAACTGATATCCATGGTGTTGAGTTTCTCTTACTAAACCAAAATGTAATTAGTCAAGGGAACTATAAAACTGTGAAATTCAGCGAGAGAAAACCACTAAATGGAGAACAGTGTTGTTGAACAACTCAAATGAATCCAACGACCTCTCCACACCAAATGCTTAATTTAAGTTTATCAAGCTTTCTATAATCTTATTTATTTTCATTGTCATAAGACAAAGCAATACTTTGTCAAAATGTTGTCATATTTAATTGGACTAATCAAGAGGTTTAACCTATTTCATGTCCTAACCTTAAACAGAAAGGTCCAATTCATATCAAAATTGATTAGGCTTCCATCACCTCTTAGCAAATGCACTACCATGATTTGATATCGCCAAATTAAGACAATCTTTGATTAGTAGGGTCTCCAATACCATTGCTAACTCTCCTTTGGGATTCCTCTCTCATTTAAGTAGTCTAGCCTTAAACAATTTTAGAGAGAACACATGTAAGTTTAATAAAAGGAATAAGCCAACTCCATATCATCCTAAAATCAACAAAAGTTTAAAATAAATCAAAACTTTTAATTTTCTTAATTGTGGAATGGATAACTGAATTTAACTTTAATTATATTACTATGCTGATTATTGCTACTATCCATATGATTAAACTATGAGGATATACAGTTAGACCAACTTAAGATGGCCCCATACCCAAATGCTTCCAATCCAACAACACACAAGGATAATAATTTGGCTAGAGCAGCTCAGGTTAACGAACGATATTTTGGCATATGAAAGATAATTACCTTGACAAGAAGATGGTGTGCACATGTTTCAGTTTTCTGCACTGATGCTACTCCTCGGCTGCTGTCACTAGTAAATTTTTTCTAAAAACACGATAAATATATATCAACTAACATATTGATGTGGTAAATAATCAATTAGTTAAAAAAAAAAATCAGAGAAGAGTTTGAAAAATACCAGGAAAGATGAAATGTTAGGGGAAAAGAAACTCTCGGGCAAGTTGAATCATGTAGAGGAAATCCTCTAACAAGTTCAATCTTGCAGAAAAAACTTGGAGAAACAGATCTTAAATAAAATCAAAGGAGCGTGCGCCACTAGGCGTGAAGTAAGTCATGTATGGTTCATAAAATCATACACAAGAGATTACAAAGTATAAACAATCCTCGGATTTTATTAATTGGATTGGTACCAACTTTTCAAGAGACTGTGGTTGCTCATCCATCTGTTCGAGCAAATTGATATACTATTTCACCATTCATTATAAATTTAGATTAATAGCAACAAGATTTAATGAATGCAAAACTGAACAGGAAAAAAGAAAAAAAAGAAAATTTACGTGGTTCTGTAATGTGCCTACATCCACGGGAAAGCAGGAGAATAATTTTATTAACACACAACACACATTTGCATTACAAACAGTCCAATATGTAGTGGACTCTGAAATCGACTAACCCAGCATGCTAAGCTGTCCAACCTTATTTCCATGCTAGCATTACGTGGTATCACCTGGATTTTGTTTACATTGGGATTGATTTAGTTTTCATTGGAACTATAGAAAGGAGACAATAATAATTATTTTACATGACTTCACATTCCAACAATATCCCACTTGAAGTCCCAAAAATAGTGTGAACAATCATGCTTCAAGAGATCTCCTGCTTTCCAAAAGCCTATTGCCATAAGCTTATCAATCCAAGAGAAGCTCTAGAGAACTCCAGCTTCTCTTTTGAAACAACCTTTGTAAATGCATTTGCAAGATTCAAATTCGTATGTATCTTTTCCAACCTGAGTTTACCCTCTTCAAGCATACTTCGAATATAGTGATATCGAAGCTCAATGTGCTTTGTTTGCGAATGAAACGCTGCATTTTTGGCCAAGTGAATGGCACTTTTACGATCACTGTACAATATAAATTCCTTTTGTCTATTACCCAATTCAGATAGTAACCTCTGTAACCATATCATCTCCTTTGATACTTCTGTCATTACAATGTATTTTGCTTCAGTAGTTGAAAGAGCAACTACTTTCTGCAGCTTGAAATGCAACTAACTGTTGCTCTTGCCAATGTGAACACATATCCAGTTGTGGATCGTCCTCGATCTAAATCTCCAGCCATATATGAATCACCATATCCATGAAATTGTGCATCTTCACCTCTAAACCTCATAACATGGTTTAATGTGTCTTTAAGATATCTCAGAATCCATTTCACTGCTTGCCAATGAATGATTTTTTTCCTGGATTACTCATGTATCTACTGACCACTCCCACTTCTTATGCAATATTTGGTCTTGTACAGACCATAACATACATTAAACTCCCAACCGTAAATGAATATGGCACCGTTTCCATGTATTCTTTTTCTTCTAGTGTCTTGGGACACATCTCAGAAGATAATTTGAAATGCTTTGCTAGAGGTGTGTTGCCTTGGCATACTTCATGCTAAATATTTCCAATACTTTTTTCCATGTATTTCTATTGTGACAATATAAGTTCCTTTTTCTTCCCGTCTCCAATAATTTTCATTCCAAGTATTTGCTTTGCAACACCCAAATCCTTCATTGAAAATGTCTTAGATAACTGTTGTTTCAACACGTTAACAAAAACCATGCGAGATCCTGCAACTAGCATATCGTCAACATACAACAACAACAATACAAATCCTCCATTATCAAAAAAATTAGAATAAACACAATGGTCAGATTCAAATCTAGAAAAGTTCTGTTCAGACACGAAAGAATCAAATTTCAGACACCATTGTCTAGGAGCTTGTTTTAACCCATATAAACTGTGATTTAGTTTGCAAACTAGTGTTTCTTTACCTTTTTCCTCAAAACCTTCTAGTTGCTTCATGTACAACTCTTCTTCAAAATCACCATGAAGAAAAGTTGTCTTGACACCAAGCTATTCCAATTCTAGATCATGAACAACTACCAAACCCAACACTACTCTAATAGAGGTCATTTTCACAATTGGTGAAAATATCTTTGTAAAATCAATGCCCTTTTGTTATGGGACTTATCGGTAAATGCAGACATAAATAGATCTCC
>JZKD02S0894205.1:220038-232932 GCA_000966675.3 Picea glauca
TCATCTGCGATAAATTCATTGCCCGTATTAATTTTATTATTTTTAAGGAGGATTGCCCAAGATTATCTGCAACAACCAAGAAAATGGTGGAAAAGGTAGGCCATTGGTATTTAGACGAATGCTCAACCTATATCAGGGTATTCGGGGCCACCGAAGCACCACATCTCCTACCCGCTCATGTCCCAGATTGGCTCATTGTGGGAGAAATTTGCTATCAAACTATCCTGCAAGGCTATAACGCCACATTAGTTAAGGACAAGAAACAAGCTTTCATATCCTATGGTTTCCATGTGGGGTTTTATCTGGTAAAGGATACTGCTCAAGCCAAACAAAAAGGGTTGAGACAACTTGAATTCAGGTTCTCGACAGGTTGATTCCACAAGCACGACCCTAAATACATGGTCCTCCAACATGCTTCACATGTATCATCTTATTGGTCATACGCTCATGATAAGTTTGAGGACGAAATTTTCACAGAGTGCGCCCAGTACTGGCCATCCCAAATATGACCAAGGTTCAAGGCCATGAGCATGGATGAACAAGTGGAAACAATAGAGCAATTGACTCAAGAGTTCCTCAGAGCCAGGGAAGAAATCAGAGAGGTAGAGACAACAAAGGAACAAAGAAGGGGATTACTCTTGCTGGAAGGGGCGCAAAGAATCATTGATCATTTGAAAAATGACCCGAATTTGATAGAAATGACGAGGATTACCGCATATAACCCAATCAAAAGCCGAGGGAACCAAGTGGCCTAGAGACGATGCAACTTGAAGAAATCACCGGGTCAGAAAACGCTGAAGTTCCACCCCCACAAATCAGATCACCAGGACAAATTTCAACCCAGTCGGAGATTAAGAGGACATCAGGGAGAACAAGTGTACCAAATCCCTTGTTCTATATGATAACCATCTACGATGATGAAGAGAGTTAAGAGGTGTCTCTGATGACTCCAGTGCAGATTACAGAGGAGAAAGAACCTGAGAGAGCATCTACCTTGGGTCCCGATGCTCCAGTTCAGAGTCATCCGTAGAGCGAGCATGAGGTAGAAAGTTCCTTAGACACTGACATAGCCTCCCTGGGAAACAACTGAAAATCTCTGCTACAAAAGACCCACAGGCGAAGGAAATAGCCGAGACGGAAGATCAATTGGAGGAAATGTTGGTGTTAATCATGGAGCATAATGTACAGCTTAAAGAGATGGAAATCGAGTTGGAAAAGCTAGTTAAAGAAAAAAGAGCAGAATGTGCCAATGGCAGTCATCCCATTGAATGCAGTTCCCATCACAGGTATCAGTACAACAACAACAGCCACCACAGGGGAAATTCCAGTAGCAACCTCAATAACAACCACAGATGCATCAGAAAAATTGGCAAAATCCATGGAGGACATGTCTTTGCAAGGATAGGAAATCAAAACACTGCAGGATGAGATCAATAACCTTCAACAGTTGAAGCACACTTTTCAATCAAGTTACAACACTGAGATGCACAAGTCTCAGAGGCTAAAGAAAGAACTACAAAAGCTGCAGAAGGAGACAGTCATGGCTAAAACACTGTCACAAGTCAAGGAGAATATCTGGATAGACATCTGCAGATCCATGACAAAGATTTGTCCACTCATACAAATTATGTTTGAGCAACATGAACTGGTGCAAAGAAGCAGACATGCCATTGACAAAATAAAAGGAGAATTGGGAGAAAGGCCTACAGAGGCAAATGAGATCATTGGGTTCTTGATTTCTAAAACAAGAGAAGAACTAGAGGCCTTGGAGATTGAGGATAGGACATAAACTATCCTTGAAGTCAAGAAAGTTTTGACCAAGGGAGGATTAATGCTGCAACTTGAGGAAAGAGCCCAAGCAATGGACATCGGAGTACAAAGGTTTTTCTGCAAGATAGATTTGCAATAGAAGAAAGGGCTCCCAAGTTTATTCGTGGTCAATGACAAATTGATTACCCTCTCATACTACAAACAAAAGATCCTGATAGTGGAAAAAGATGGCTCTAAGTTTGCAGGGATACAGGGCAGCATCATTGGCAAAGCATTTTTGGAAACTCTGCAGTTGGACCTCAGCATCCAACACGAGATCAAGTACATCTTCATCACCAAGCTCACCTTCGCCAAATACACAGAGATGGATGAAGTTTACCGAAGGTTACTTGAAGTTAACATTCCTAGTCAAACGATATGGGATGACCTGTGTGCTTTGATTGAGTAAGAGATGACGTGTACAATCCAAGTCAGCAGGTGGAATAGTCATAGTCAAGTCAAAGATGAATCACCAACCAACTTCCTTGGAATCAGTACTAAGGATTCGAGACGATCATTCGACATTCCTACTTTTCTGTAAATGTAATCTAGTTAGTTAGATTTTCTCTCTACCATATCTTAATCATCAATGACAGGATCAATGCAATTTTTCTATAAATACTTCAGACTTCGAAGTATTGAGGGTTGATCTTTACGCCCAAGCAAGCAGTAATCTGTAATCTTTGAAGAGATCTACCAGTAATAAAAAGGACGATTCACAAGATTCCTGCATGTTGATGTTGGTGATGTTTACTTTTCTTTGTTAAATGTTTATCTTACTTCGTTATCATTTTGTTGACGTTGGTGACGATTAGGGTTGCTTTAAACTCTAGCCATAACCGCTAATATCTCACAAACTAACCCTAGACTAATCCTCTAACTTTGTTAGCTTAACCTACTAACCTAAGTGTCTCTAATGGGCTAGATTTTGGCACTTTTTGATGGTTAGATTTGTTGTTGTACTTCATTTAATGCTACAGCCATAAGGCTGATATATTGCTGCAGAAATTTACTTTTATGACAACCATCTTTATTCAGTCTTGAAGTGCTATTTTCGGTCCACATTGATTACTAGTTTTATTGCTGACATCGCTAACTAATATAGACTTTTTACTTGTTGATTTGGATGTAATATATTGATGATTTACTAACTTGTAAATTGTTATATTTTAGGGACAACAAGCATAACTTGCTGATCCATTACTATACTTGGTGGGAAAAGTGTATTTCTTGTGTCTCGGGCAGGTACAAGTGCACTGGAAACTCTCTCTTTACTCGGTATCCAATTACCTCTCTTTACTTACCATTTCCAACGAGTCTATTCTTCAATTACTTGACCTTCTAGGGGACTTCTACTTACACCTCCCTTCATCCTTTTCATTCCCCCCTAGGGTCTCCGGGATCGCCTCCCAGGAGTGACCTTAGTCACCCCCCAAGTGCGGGACCTACATCGAGGTGACATTAGGTGTAGCGTCCCATAGTTGTAGCACATGCCTTTGTGGTTGGGTTGGGCTTTGCCCAACCTACAACTTGTGCTATAACAAGAATGAAAACAAATGAAAACAAAAGGGAAAAAGAAACAAATCAAGATAAAGAGCTGGGAATACAAACCACGCTTGAAGAAGCCTTCAAACAAGATGGGAAATCGAGACTAAGGGGGGCAACCAAGACCACCGGTAAGTGATGAAGCTAGGCTCCTGGAATTGTAGGGGGATGGGACAAAGAGAAAAAAAGGAAGCTATGGGAAAACTGACTAAATCAGAAAAAGCCCCAAATACTCCTAATCCAGGAGACTAAAATGTAAGGGACCGAGGCCCTTCGAGAAATGCAACAAATCTGGAAGGCAAGTAAAGGAGCAACTCTTAATGCAAGAGGAGCTTCAGCAGGAATTTGTACAATATGGAACTCGACATCCTTCAAAGAAGAACACAGATTTGAATTAGCCCACTGGATTTTGGTCCTTCTAAAACATTAAACCTCAAGCAAAATCTATCCTATTATCAGTGTTTATATGCCTAATAACTATTGGGAGAAATTAGAATGTTGGGAGTCTTTGATGGGGATTAAAGAAGCTGGGTTTCAACAAAACTGTGTCATAGTAGGTGACTTCAACACAACTCTCCACGAAAATGAAAAAAAAGGAGGATCAATAGTAAGAGATCCTTTAGGGAACACATGGAAAATTTGGTATTTGAGCTGGAAATCTTTGATGTAGGAGCAAAGGCAAATATACGTGGAGCAATAATCGCACAAGAGTAGGCCAGAAAGCAGCTAGAGTGGATCATTTCCTTGTCCATAGTTCTTTGTTATCTCTTCTAGACAATATCTCCTCTCAGATAATACCCTAGGGCCTCTCGGACCATTGCCCAATTTCTCTCCTTCGATAAAGCAAAAAATCTTGGACCAATTCCTTTTAGGTTCTCTGGCTGGAGTCGCATGACATTACTCCTTTAATGTAGACCCTAGTCATTTAATTTGTGAGATGCAAATTAAAAGGTGACTTTTTGAGACTTAGGGAAAGTGGGTGGATAAAGTGATTTAATTTCCACCGTTGATCTCATCTAACCTCCACCATTGGATGAAGAGACTTTTCACGGTCCTTCATGAGGTCGATTAGGGTGGAGGGCGCACCCATTGTTGGGTCGTTGAGAAATTTGAGAGAGAGCAAGAGAGAAATTTTGAGATTGAGGAGAGGCCATTTTTGCAGAGCTAGGGCATGCATCCCAAGGTTGCTAACTAGCACAAAAATTGAGCAAGAGGTTTAGCATACACAGGAGGTTGTACAACACGAATTTCGAGGTCGATAAGTCTTTTATGTGCACAGAAATCGAGGAACAAAACAACATTTAATTTTATCTGTACAGTACAGATTTCTCAATCTGTGCAATCTTACTTTTGGCACAGTTTTCGAGGAGGGATAGTCGATCGTACACATGTTGTACGGTACGGATTTCGTACAGTCACTTCTTGGCACAAAAATAGAGGCAAGTTGATGTGTGTGTTTTCTGGAAAGTTTGGCATGGTTTCCAAGGAGGATGTACAACCATTAATACAACCAGAGATTTGTTGTAGCTGTTGGCACGAATTTCAAGGAGGCCATATAGTCATTTGGAGGCATAGAAATCGAGGAGCAGACCTGTAATTTATTGCAAAAAATTCTAAGAAGAGTTTTGTGGAGTTTTGCTCATTTGCCTATGTGAAGACTTGGCACGGTTATCGAGATTTGTTTGTCATTTAAATTTTTGAAGATGAATATGCTGTAACAGAATTTCTCTGAAGCTCCCAAATAAAAAAAACACCCTCTTTCACTGGTTTTACCCTTGTGGGTTTTTCGAGGGTCGTTGTTAGATCGAGAATATCTGTGTTAATATTTTCTGAGTTTATGTGTTGCTGATATTTTATTTCTGCGTTATAAACGATGTTCAAAATCCTCATGTTTCAGTTCAGAAAATTATTTTCTGCTATATTTAATTCGTTGTTATAAATCTGGGTTTGGGCATTAAACGTTGGCTGAAAAATTAGCGAGATTGAAACTCGGTTGGGGTTTGAAATTTTACATGGTATCAGAGCTTAAGTTGAGAGAAGCAGAAATATTTCAGCGAGTTAGAAAGTTGGGACAACAGTCACTTCATAGGGCAGAATTTTGATTTTTTCATTTTCAGCAGAAAGGGGTCAATGGCTACAGGTTTGAGAGTTGAGGACAGACTTGATGGGGCAACAAACTTTGGTGCTTGGAAGGAGAGGATGATCTTGTTGTTGCAAGAAAATGAGTTGTGGGACATTGTGGAAAATACCACAACACATCTTGTGGTGGTACCTATTGATGCTACTCTTCCTGCAGCTTACACTAAGAAGAGTATCAAGGCAAAGAGGATTATTCTTGATGCCATCAAAGACCATTTGATTCCTCACTTGACGGGGAAGTCAAATGCCTATAAGATGTGGGAGTCTTTGACAAAATTCTACTAGAGTACAAATGAGAACCGAAAGATGGTTTTGAGGGGAAAAACTAAAGAGCATAAAAATAACCAAGGCTGACAATGTGGTCACATACCTTACTAGATTAACACATGTGGGAGATGAGCTTGGAGCTCTGTGGGGGAGGCCATAGTTGACATTGAGCTTGTGAGAACAACATTGAATGGAGTTTCCAAACAATGGGTTGTTTTTGTAGAGGGCATTGTTGTTAGGGAGAAGCTTCCCAATTGGGAACGTCTTTGGGATGACTTTGCTCAGGAGGAGACCCGGAGAGGTTATGTACAAGGCAGTTCATCTACAGGTCATGATGAGGAGAATGTGGCTCTCGCTGCCAACAACAATAAGAAATTCAAAAAGGGTCCTAAGGGTGGTAACAAACCCAAGGGTGAAGGGAAGAAAGACGTGAGCAAATTCAAGTGCTTTGAATACCACAAGTTTGAGCACTATGTAGGTCAGTGTCCTAACAAGAAGAAGAAACAAACAACAACTTCCGTAGCGGTGGAAGAATTTTCCACCAAGTTTGACAAGGAATTTTCCTTGGTTGTATGTCTATCCACGAGGACCACTCATTCAAATGTGTGGTATATTGACAGTGGTGCCTCTCGCCATATGACGGGGGTTCATGAGCACTTGATAGACCTTACACAGATTGGAGATGTTGAGGTGGTGCTTGGAGATGATCGGGTGGTCAAGGCAGTTGGTTGCGGGACTGTATCTTTTCAGAGGGAGTCTTTGCCTCCCATGTCTTTGACAGAGGTTCTATATGTTCCAGGCTTGAAGAAGAACTTAGTGTCAGTTTCTCCTATTGAGGAGAGGGGCTATGAGGTCTTGTTCTGTGATGGGCATGTGCTCCTTTTCCCAAAGGGGTCTAGTATCACTTTGGCCAAAGTGATTGGGACTAGACATGAGAAGTTGTACAAGCTTATGTTCTAGCCAGCAAAAGCATTGATTCATACTACCAACAGCAGTGACCTATGTGAGCGATGGCACATTTGCATCATGCGGATCTGAGAGTACTGAGGGAGATGATGACTGGAGTTCCAAATTTCAGTTCAAAGCACCATGAGTTGTGCAAGTGGTGTGCTTTGGGAAAGTACACCAAGACAATTTTTCCTAGCAGTGACAGTAGAGCAACAAGGATTCTTGATCTCATTCATTCAGATGTATGTGACTCGATGTCTTCGGCATCGTTCACTGGTTTTCTATACTATGTTATATTCTTTGATGACTTCTCACGGAAGTCTTGGATTTTCTTCATGAAGACCAAATGATAGGTATTCAATCAGTTCCAAGAGTTCAAAGCTCTTGTGGAGAACCAGAGAGGAAAGAAAATAAGAGTTTTGGGGATAGACAATGGAGGTGAGTATCCCTCCAAAGAGTTCATGGACTTCTGTGCAGGAGAGGGCATCAAGAGAGAGTTGACTGTTCCTTACAACCCACAACAGAATGGGGTTGTAGAGAGGAAGAGCATGGCCATTTTTGGGGCTGTGAGAGCCATGCTACATGATCAGGGGCTGCCACTTTTTCTATGGGCCGAAGCATGCTACACTGCAGTTTATTTGCATAACATGAGTCCTCACAAGGCAATGGGGAGCATGACGCTTGAGGAGGCTTTTTCTGGGAAGAAGCTTGAGGTGGGGCACTTTCGTATTTTTGGGTGCATCACTTATTCATATGTATCTTCTGAGAAGAGGAAAAATCTGGAGCCTACGACACAGAGATGGATCTTTGTTGGGTACAGTGAGACTTCAAAGTCTTTCTGTATATACCTTCCATCCTTGAGGAAGATTGTCTTGAGGAGGGATGTCAGATTTGAGGACGAAGCCTTTAGGAAGTCTAGAGGGACAAAGAGGGGTGAGTAGTCTTCACCTCAGATTCAGGTGAGTCCGCAACAGACTACAGTGACACAGAGTTCCGGGCCACTAGTTTCGATGACGATATGTTCACAGGTGATAGGGTCATAGGGTTTCTCATCACCTAGGCACCTAAGGGGTGAGAAAGTGCCTAATGTGGACCCCAGTCATTTAATTTGTGAGATGCAAATTAAAAGGTGACTTTTTGAGACTTAGGGAAAGTGTGTGGATAAAGTGATTTAATTTCCACCGTTGATCTCATCTAACCTCCACCGTTGGATGAAGAGAATTTTCACCTTCCCTCATGAGGTCAATTAGGGTTGGAGGGCGCACCCATTGCTGGGTTGTTGAGACATTTGAGAGAGCAATTTCGAGCTTGAGAAGAGGCCATTTTTGCAGAGCTAGGGCACACATTCCAAGGATGATAACTGGCACGGAAATTAAGGCAAGAGGTTCAACATACATAGGAGGTCATACAACACGAATTTTGAGGTTCGTACAGTCTTTTGTGTGCACAGAAATAGAGGAACAAAACAACATTTAATTTTGTCCGTACAGTACATATTTATTAGTCTGTACAGTCGTACTTTTGTCATAGTTTTCGAAGAGGAATAGTCGGTCGTACGACGATCGTACGGTACAGATTTTGTACAGTCACTTCTTGCACAGAAAACGAGGCAGGTGGTTGTGTGGGTTTTCTAGAAAGTTTGGCACGGTTTCCAAGGAGGTCGTACAACCATTAATACACCCAGAAATTTGTTGTAGCTGTTGGCACGAATTTCAAGGTCTTACTGCCATTTGGAGGCACAAAAATTGAGGGGCGACCCTGTAATTTATTGCAGAAAATTCTATAAAGCGTTTTGTGGAGTTTTGCTCATTTTCCTGTGTGAAGACTTGCCACAATTATCGAGATAAGTTTGTCATTTAAATTTCTGAAGATGAATATGTTGTAACAAAATTTCTTTGAAGCTCCCAAATAACAAAAACTCTCTCTCTCACTAGTTTTCCCCTCGTGGGTTTTTCCAGGGTCGTTGTTAGACCGAAAATATCTCTGTTAATATTTTTTGAGTTTGTGTTGTTGATATTTTATTTCTGCGTTATAAACGATGTTCAAAATCCTCATGTTTCAGTTCCGAAAATTATTTCTGTTGTATTTAATTGGTTGTTATAAATCTGGGTTTGAACAATTAAACATTGGCTGAAAAATCAGCGAGACTGAAACTGGGTTGGGGTCTGAAATTTTACAATTGATAATGTTGATATTTCACAAGAGAAAGAGATCTTTCAAAAGTATATGAAAACCCTCCATAATGAAGAAATGGTTTGGAGGCTAAAATCTCGGGCTCTATCGCGTCAAGCACGGGACAAAAACACTTCTTTCTTTCATAAGGAGGCAAAGGCTAGACAACACAAGAATAACGTGGAGGAAATCAAGACATAATCAGGAGCACTTATTAATTCCTTCGAGGAAATTGAAAAGGCAGCAACCTCCCATTTTGGAAATCTTCATACCAAGGAAGGAGAAGACAACCAAGATCTGAGCAAACAGTTTGTAGAGCACATCCCCGCCTTAATCAAAGAGGAGGATAATATTGAGCTAAATAAGGAGATGGTCACAGCGGAAGAAGTCAAAGATGTTATAAACCATTTTGATCCAGACAAAGCTCCTGGTCCAAATGGATTTACTTTACATTTTTACAGGAAATGTTGGACAGTCATCAAAACAGATCTCATTCGCATGATAAGATATGTGCAAAAGTCTTGCAGGATGGGAGGTGCCACCAAATTATCATTTCTAGCTCCGATTCCAAAGGACAAAAACGCCTCTTCCTTTGATAGATATCGCCCCATCTCTCTTTGTAATGTATCCTACAAAATCCTGGTAAAAGTTATAGCGAACATGCTGAAGCTGATGTTACCCCGACTCATTCTTCCAAATCAAGGAGGCTTTGTTGCAAAAAGACAGATTTGGGACAACATCACCCTGGTCCAAAAGGCGATCCATTCTAGTTTCAACTACTGAGAAAGAGGTATGGTCATTAAAATAGATATGGCAAATGCAATTGAACGACTAAAGTATAGTTTCCTCATTAAAGTGTTAAAAAAAATTGGTTTTAATCACTCCTTTATCTCTTCGATCGAAGCTTGCATTGCCACCCCCTGGGTAGCACCTCTAATAAATGGCAAGCCAACCCCCTTTCTTCAAGCCACTAGAGGATTAAGATAGGGTTGCCCTCTCACCCAAATGTTGTATGTTCTAATGGAAGAATCCCTAAACAAAAGACTAGAATATGAAAGAAGAAAAGGCTCCATTCTAGGGCTGAATTTTGCAAGGGGGTTAGAAGAATAAATTATTTCCAATTCGTTGATGATACCCTGCTGATTGGCGAAGCCTCTCAAATAATGGCTATCTGATTTAAATTGGTCTTAGATCAGTATGGCGAAGCCTCAGGGGGAGTCATAAACAAACACGAGCCAAATTTATGCTTGGAACATTAAGGAAAGTACTCTGGTAAGAATTGAAAATATATTACAATTCCCTTTCTCGATAGACTAGAATGTTTTTAAATATTTAGACACCCTCATCATCCTAAAAGCTTTCCATGGGGAGGCGTGGAAAGTTATCCTCCAAAATATTAAGGATCAATTTGAAGTTTGGGGAGCAATTTGGTTGAATCTGACAGGATGAGTGGTGTTAGTAAAATCAATTTTATCTTCTTTCCCAATCTCTCAGTTTTCAACACTCCTAGCTCCAATAGGGATAAAAAAGGCAATGGCCCAATTAATTCGTAAATTCATTTGGCAAGGGGGAAAAGAGAATGAGAAAAAAATTCACATGGTCAATTGGTCCATAGTCTGCGCCCCTAAAGAGCACGGTGAGTTGGGAATCCAGGATCTAGAATTGATAAACAATGCGCTACGTGCAAAAATACTATGGAGAGTAGTCTCAGATGGCAACGAATGGTGGAAGAAGGCAATATGCTACAAATATCTAACAAGAAATTGAGGAAGATGCTTAGACATAGCCCCCATATAAGATGTAGGTTCCCCCATATGGAAATTCATAAATTCCTCTGTCCCTCTCTTGCGGGATCATCTTTTTTGGTGCCAGGGAAATGGGAAAGAAATTAATATCTGGGAGGACTCCTTTTCAGCCTCGGGAATCCTATATGATCTTCCCTCCTTGGTCTCTTTTCGAAATTGGCTAACTACTCAAGGAAAATCCTCCATCTTTGACATCTTGGACTGGAACAAAAATGGATCTTGGAAGGGGTGGAATTTGGGAGAGGTACCCCCAAATCTTATATCAGCCTCTCGTCTCTTCCTCTTGACAATAAATGGATCTGCTCTAGTGCATCTCCATCAGAAGGATAACAGAGGTTAGGGAACCTCAGGATATACGATGAAGGAAGGTTACAAAATACTCCACACCCAATCCCAATTGCTAGAAAAATTGAATATTTGGAAGGACATTTGGAGCGCAGACATGCTCCCTAAGATAAAACATTTTTAGCTGGCAGTTATCCCATAACAAACTGCTAACAAGGGAAAATCTGCGTAAAAGAGGGTTCTTGGGACCTTTTCATTGTGCCCTTTGCAAACAAAATATCGAATCTACAGAGCATCTCTTCCTGAGTTGCAAATTCTCCAAGCAAGTACATCAAATAGTCTGCTCTGAATTAACTCAACAAATTGCTTGGCCATCTTCCTGTCGAGCTCTGATTGGGAAATGGAGCAAAGCCTCGTTCTTCAAAAACCGATCTTTCGTCATGTATGGAAGGCGTCCATAAAAATTTTATGCTGGCAAATTTGGTTGGCAAGGAACAAACTTATTTGTAAAGAGAAAACGACCTCTCCTTCCTCAGTCACAACCCACGTGTTGGGCCAACTGGGAGAGTTCCTCTCGTCACGAAAAATAAAGGACCAATTAGAAAAAACAGAAGAGCATTGGTTGACTAAAATGAACATCCCAACAACCTACTCTCCTAAAATTCTTCACAAATTATGTTGGCAGCTTCAATTTTCTCATCAAGAATACAACCTTTGGCTTTCTTCTCAAGCGAGACACATCCTATGCTTTGATGGGTCTTAGAAAGGAAACCCAGGGGGGGCAAGTGTGGGAGGGGTGTTGTACAGCCTCAGAGGAAAACGTCTGCTTGACTTCTCTTTGAACTTGGGCACAAACTCCAACAATATCGCTGAGGCTTATGTGATTTATCAAGGGATCCTGATAGCATAGGCGCAACAGTTGAATTGTATAACAATCATTGGTGACTCAAAAAATATTATTCGCTACTTCGTCATGGGAAGCTTCAAAGAATTATAAACTGAACGAAAATTATATTGACATGCACATCAACAAAATTCTTCCACATTCTACGTGAAAATAATAGGGACGTTGACAAAATGGCAAATCGGGCAATAGACATGACACCAAGATTCTTGAAAGTTCGGGGGAAGGTCTTATTTGCAGCCCTGCCTTAACGAATTGGTCCCACGTCTTATATGAGCCACTTGGCTCTAGGTTATCCATCGTAAGACACATGGAGGGTTCTTGCATGACAAGAATAGTTTTAAAAGAGTAGGGAAGTACCCCCACTACCTCCTGGCTCGTGGGATTCTGCAATATGAGCTTGGCTCCAGTCCCATCCACGACGAAGAACGGTCACTCCATGGATTTCCCTTGTGAGACTCCTCGACAACCCGTACTTTGCAACAACTAGCCAGCGCTAACAAATATGGTTCTAAGGACGGATGAAAAGGTAGTAATCATGAATTTAAGTGTGGAAGCTCAACAAGTACATGCCATCTCAGCCTCTGAAGGACCTCTGCTTCGTGGGAAGATTTCCAAACATCCGCATTCATGCACCCTCAGTATTCGACGCTCTAATAAAAAAGGAAGCCTACCATGGCTCCCTCATACCTTTGGGCAAAATTCCCATCTTCAAGTTCCTATATCTCTTATGGAAATTGCAGTCTCGAAATTCAGGGATTCAGGGGGAGGGACATTTCACTTATCTTTTGGACAAAAGGTAGATTGGTGCGGGGTATCTGTGGGCAATTTCGTGTTAAGAAAAACCTGGTGTGGCGGTGGAAAGTCCAGCCTTCGACCCTCCCTCAACTCAAAACTCCAATCGAGTGCTCAATTATATAGGAATCCAGGTTGTGCTCCTCTTTTCTTCCTTGCCTTCACTCATTTTCAATTTCCTCTTGTTAAAGTTCCATGTCGTTTTATGTCAACCCACCACCGCCT
>JZKD02S0894217.1:0-14051 GCA_000966675.3 Picea glauca
CCTCAATTTCTACTAAAGCTTTCTTTGAGGGAGGAGATTCCTCTTCCTCTGCCACATGTGCTTGATGCTTTCTTTTCCCTTTTCCTTGAGGACAATCATAGGAAAAGTGTCCCAATTTTTGACAGTTGTAGCATTTGATCTTTGAAACATCTTTCTTCCTGATCTTTTGAACTGTAGGAGCTTCCTCTTCGTCAACAATTAATTTCTTTTGTTGGTCTGCAAGTCTAGATTCTTCGTGTGCGCAATCTGCCCATAACTTATCAAACTTGGGTAACTTGTTTCTTGCACACACTCCTTGTACAAAAGGAATCCAAAATGTTGGAAATCCATTTAGGGTTGTGGTTACAAGCTCTTTGTCACTAATGACATCCCCAATAGCTGCAAGCTAATCTCTAATCTGAGAAACCCTCATAAGATAGGATGAGACAGATTTTGAGTTTTCCATCTTCATATTACGAAGCTGATTTCTTAAGGCAAGATTTCGGCTAATGTCTTTGCTTTCATATAACCTGCTGAGTGCTTCATACATTTGCCTTGGTGTCTGTAGTTCGGATATATGAGGGATCAAGTGATCTTTTACTGAATTTGACACGATTCTCTTTGATTTCTTTTCATTCTTCTTATGCTTGGTCTTTTTCTCTTCTTCCTCTGGTTCTGGTACACCCACTGTAACATATTCTAGGAGATCATTCTCGTCTAGAATCATTTGCAACCTATGCTTCGAAGATCTGAAGTTTCCAGATCCTTCCAGCCTGTCTTCTACCCTCATACTGATAGCCATTCTTTCTTGTAGTATAAACCCTAGCCCTCCAGGCTATAAAAATAATAGAAAAATCAAATTTCTTGGATCTAAAAACTGAACTCACCAAAAGGTGTGCTGGACTGAGGTGAGTACGTTGGTATAATCAGTTTTTGAAAATTCCAATTTCTGACCCTTGAAACTGGACCTGCGAAATTCTGGACTGCAACTTTCTAGTTCTCTGGTACTTTTGTTTTTTTGGTGCTTCTGGTACCGGTGAAAACTAGGGTTTCACTTTTCGAGAGTTCTATCCATTGAAAATATGCACTGAAGGTGCCAAAGAGTTCCTTAGGCTAGGGCACACTTTTCTAGATGACTTTTGCGCTGAAATTTCTCTTCAATAAAAGGCCCTAATTTTCTTGTATGACAACAATGACGTTTTTCTTTATCTATTGAAAGATGCTATCTTCAGCTTAGCTCTGATACCATGTTAATGTTTAAGCTATTATTATGTTTCTTTTCAATTTACTAGATAACCATAGCATAGATAGGATCACTGAGAGAAACACAATCACAAGAGTACACAAGCATTTATCCTGGGAAACCCTCCAGGGGAAGAAAACCCAACAAAACTTCTTTAATATAGATTCAATAACCAAGTACAGTACCAAAATAAATCTCTCTCTATGAGAGACACTACCATGATGCTAGACCAGAAAATAACCAAAGAACCATAGCCAATCCAATGCCAAGACAATAAACCAAACACTAGAGAATATCCTCTCCCAAGCAATGCACCTCTCTCTCTTCCTTCTTCCAACAACTGGTAACTGTAGCTTCCTTCATTACTTGCGCACTAGGTGAGTGAGCTGAGTGAGTTAACAAATGAGGCGTTGGCTTCCTTTATTTATACAAACTGGCAAGTGCTGAAAGGAGGTGTCTCTTTACTGGTAGGGTCAACTTCTCCTTCTAGGTAGTTAGAACCACTTTAAATTGCCTGGGGGCCGACTTCTTAATTTGCATATTACATTTAGGATTTGACTAATCTGCAAAAGGGGATAAGAATATTCTTTGCAGTTACACAATATTTCAACACATAATAGCTTCAACCACTTGTAGTGGAATTAATATTTTGTTAAAATTAATGCAACTACAAGAACCATTCTCCGGGAGGATGGCAAAGACCCTAGTTGTCATCTAGGGCCCCTAGTGCAATTTTGGGGTTTTTGGTTTGGGACCAAGCAATTAGAGCCATGGAAAAAGATCCTAGTTGGACCCTCAATGTATTATTGGGGTTCTTGGTCGGGGACCAAACAATTTGATGGCATAAGCCCCTAGATGTGTTCTAGGGCCCCTGGATGTGTTCTGGGGTATCCTGGTTTGGGACTAGGCAAATTCTTGGTCTAGTACCAAGCTGATATGATGTGTGACCTTATTCTCTCCCGGGATGGTCTATGTGACCTAGGAGCAATTTAGAAGAAATGCATGATCACATCATAAGCCTTCCGTGTATGCAGTGATGATGAAAAACTCATAATATGTTTTATAAGACTTATGTGGTCTATATGTCTTAAGTGGACGTTGGTGCTTACCCTTGATGTAATGTTGTCTTGCTCCTTTTATGTGTTAAGTCGACCTTCCTTTTGTCATGTTGGCTCATTATATTTATACTTTATATATATTATTTATTGTTATATGTAAAGTCAGCAAAGACAAAATAAGTTAGGTCGGCCCTAGTGGTTTTGAGGTCATGTTTAGTATTTATATGAGGGGATAGCGACTCATTTGGACACATCTCTGCTATGAGTTTTTTGCCCTACTATCTAAGATTTCAACTTGTTTTTCTGAGGTTTCCAGCGTGAGATTTCAGATTGTTGTTTTGATGGTTTGTTGTCTAAGTTTTTTCGCACTACTGCTTGAGGTTTCGCCCTGCTAGTCTAAGGGTTTCTGTCATGAGTTTTTAGCATGCAACCTGAGGTTTCAACCTGCTGTTCTAAGGGTTTCGACCTAGGAGTTTTGCCTGTTGTTCTAAGGTTTTCAACCTGAGGTTTTGGCCAGCTGTATGAGGTTTCGACCTGTTTTCCTGAGGTTTTCAGCATGAGGTTTTAGGTCTGCTGTCTGAGGTTTTCAGCCTGAGGTTTCATGCCTGTTGTTTGAGGTTTTTAGTGTAAGGTTTCAGGCCTACTGTATGAGGTTTTCATCCTGTTGTTCTCATGTCGATTTATGGGCATTTCAACTGGGTCTTATTCTAAGGCATAAACCCTAGGGATGTTGGGCATCTTAAGAGGGTTTGTTGATATTTTGATTGGTTCTTGAGCCTGATGTAGCTGTCCTTTTCCTATAGTGTTTTTYCAGTCATTCGTGCAGTCCTATTTGGCATGATTACAGTTCGATAAAGAKATATTYTCYGAGGGTTTGATCAATGAATTAGGAGTGCATTTATGAGCATACACCGGAGGAAGGCAACTTCAACAAATCTAGTACTTTTGTTCTTGTTTTAGCTTTCTGCAGTTTGGTTTTACTTCTACAACTGTGTTAATATTTCAATTATTTCAGATCTAGGTTATGTATGTTATTTATACATGTAATCTAGGTTATGTATGTTATTTATACATGTAACACCCTATTTCCCCCAGTTTGTAAATATAAMTATATTGGCCAAGAGACCATGTCAAACTCAATATGTGTAAATGTTTGATTTGATGGACCTTTGTATAAAAGGGTCAATGAATGTAAATTCTGTTATTTACTAGAAAATGGATGAGTGTTGCATGACCGCTGGAAGGGGGTGTACTAAGAGAGACCACAAATGCTATGAAAGAGATGGTGAAGGGGACCATGAATGGTTGCGTTAAGCTCCACCAAACCAATACCTTACTGGATTTAATTGCTCAGGACCAGAACAATGCTCTGACCTAGAAATGAACTACAATCAGGTTGGTAGGTGGGAAGATCTCCTCAAGAGTTAATGAGAGGATGGGGCAGAGCACCCATTTGTAAGGCTTTTAGACCTGACCACGGACTGGGAATTCGAGCCACACCTTGCTGAGGAAGGCAAGAAAGGAAGGTGTGGTGGGCGGAGGAAGACCTGGAAAGAGTGCAGAGACAAGATGCTAAGCTCTCAGGTTCAAGGAAGAACGAAGAAATGAGCGTTCTGGTCGAAGGGAAATGGTTAGCAGGGTTATAATACAAGCTGATAAACGAGGCTGGTCCTCCTTGCTTGGTATTGTGTAAACCATCGCCAAGATCTCGCGGGAGGAGGAGAGTAACCTCCGTCCCTACTGTCGCTGAGTTGAAAGAAATGATTTTATCGCAGAGCATCGTGGTCTAGTTCGGGGGTGGCTAGTGGTAAATCTGTTAGGAGTGATTGAGCCTATGGTTGGGTGGAAACGAGCACCCCTTTCAACAATCGCTTCACGTTATCTGATTCTGATAAGTATTTTCCTACTTTATGTATTGAACTAAAATAATGGATGAATGCATAGGTTTATGTATACATGTGTATCTATAAATGGTTTATGTGTGGAATGGTCATGATATGTGTATGCATTCATCTCCTTGTGAACTTATGCCTATSACTGATAGTTTGTATGCCAGTTCCTGAGGCTTCTTGGGACATAAGCTTSTAAGACGACATAGATAGGGGATATCGTGTCAACCTGAACCTGTCTGTCCAAATAGGATACCTCTTTCAGACTCCTTGTAGTGCGAYCGAGATTCCAGGCCCAAGTCCTTAACCATTTTATGATAAAGCTCAGGAAGGATAACGAAGTTCAAGCCTTGAAAGGGGAGATCTTTGGTAAGGGGTAGTTATCCTTTCGTGAGCTCCAGAGTATGACCGACCTTACGAGCCTCATACTGGCCGAAGGTAACCGAGAGACTCGGTTTCCTGTAAGGTTGACCGACGTTAGGTGATTCCCTAGGTACTTAAGGTGAACCTATCTTATCAACTAAACCGGGATCCAAAACCTCAAAGGCCGGACCCATGAAGAACCCATAATCGTAGATCGAGAGATCCTTCGGGTCCTTCCCCCGTCGTCGATAAATGGGAGAGGCGTGGCGCTAGCCCCTTTAGTTCAGAGATTGGGCACTTCAGGAGATGAGAGGAGTTTGCATCGCCACACTCCCGAATGCCGAATCCCCAAGGTATCAAGAGCCGTAGATCTATAAACCTACGTGGTCGGATCTCGATCGTGAGATCTGAGGAATGTTAGAAGTTTGTCAGTGTAGGGTGACGTGGTGCAGTGACATCACCCAGGGTGATGTGGACCCCAACTTGATGTGCCATGTGTCACCCGGATTCGTGTGTATCGAGATCCGACCACGTAGGTTTATAGATCTACGGCTCTTGATACCTGCCGTGACATCACCCATGGTGATGTGGACCCCAGCTTGACGTGCCACGTGTCACTCGGATTCGTGTGTATCACATACCTTATAGGTCCATTGGAACATAACACGTGTCACCCTGACCCCTCCTACGTGTCAGTTCCTGATACGTGTCTGCCTAGCTAACGTGGTTGGTGAAATGACCGGGACTCCGAGAGTCCAAGACTTCGAGACTCCGGAGGATCTGGGATGTATGGTAGAGAAACCGAATGGCTCGAAGGCCGGAGCCATGTTATGAGCTTACGAGACTTCATAAGTTTGAAACTCAGGGTGGTCTCGTACGTAGATAGTAAAGATGCGTGAAGTGTCGGAGCGTCGAAACGTCGAATTCCTCCACAACTGATATAAGAGAAAGAGAGTAAGTCCAGTCATGGGATCGGACGGTGGATGGTCTTCCACCATGGAGGAAGGAACTTGGAAATAACATGTGTGAGGTGGATCCATGTGGGTGTCACGTGGCCTTCAACCAATGAACACCCAAAGAGCTTCGGAAAGGTATATCCGCCGGTTCTGAGCTCAGTTTTGAGCAGGGAGACCGTGGTTGGAAAGCTTTGGATGAGTAGAATGTGATAGAGACCCCGAATGAAAGATTTGACCACTTAAGGAGAACGAAATTTTGATACCCCATCCCTAGGAAAGCCACTCAGGGGTTGGGTGTGTTACAAATTGGTATCAGAGCATGGTTACAACACTTGGCCTGCTTGGGTTCATGGAGGAGTTGCGTAAAAACCATATTTAAAGAACTTTAAGGGCGACACCCTACCTTATCTCTTTCCTAAAGACTCTGGTTAAACTCTTACTGAAGAAAAGAATGAAAGCTTTCTATTGTGTGTGTGTATTTAAAAAATATGAACTATGTGTTGTTCATGAACTAATAGACTGTTAGCTAACAACAAGTGTTTTGTCAGTACTCAAGCAGTTAGTGAATCACGAGAAACTACAAGCATAAAGAATGGTGACGCGCCATGAAGTGGGGGATGACTCCACCGGTTCTGAGCTCGGTTTTGAGCAGGGAGACCGTGGTTGGAAAGCTCTGGACGAGCAGAGTGTGATAGAGACCTCGAATGAAGGATTTGACCACTTAAGGAGAACGAAATTTTGATACCCCATCCCTAGGAAAGCCACTGAGGGGCCGGGTGTGTTACAAATTGGTATCAGAGCATGGTTACAACACTTGGCCTGCTTGGGCTCATGGACGAGTTGCGTAAAAACCATATTTAAAGAACTTTAAGGGCGACACCCTACCTTACCTCTTTCCTAAAGAGTCTGGTTAAACTCTTACTGAAGAAAAGAATGAAAGCTTTCTACTGTGTGTGTGTGTATTTAAGAAATATGAACTATGTGTTGTTCATGAACTAATAGACTGTTAGCTAACAACATGTGTTTTGTCAGCACTCAAGCAATTAGTAAATCGCGAGAAACTACAAGCATAAAGAATGGTGACGCGCCATGAAGTGGGGGATGGCTCCCACAATAGAGACGAAGAATCTAACGAGAGGAGGGTGGTGGAGACCCCTCCAGATCTGGCTGAAACTGTAAGGAGCCTCATGGTTGAATTATAGAGTTGTAAGGCCGACAACGAGAGATTGATAAAGGAGCAAGAAAAACAAACGGAAATTAATGCAGTCTTGCTGCAGATCTTATCCGATATACAAAGGTAACTGCAGCATGGACTTGCAACTAGTCATGTGGACTGACGACATACAAAGAGAAGTCAAAGTCCACCTGAGATACGAAGACGTGGTCCCATAAGTGGCCACACTAGGAGGAGTACCTCGAGGAAGGTCCAACCTGGAGACATGGGACACTCATCGGGAGAGTCCTCTGGAAAGGAAACTGACAACTCCGAGGGATCTTCTAGTAGCAAAACTAGCTCACATTCTCAAAGGAAAGGGAAGAAGCAAAAGCATTCCAAAAATCATGACCCTGAAGAGTTCAAGAAAGCCAAACCACCCTCTTTCAATGGAGAGATTGAGAAAGGGGAAGAGGCAGAAGCTTGGCTGCTTGGTTTAAATAAGTATTTCAGAGTCCATGACTACTCTGAAAACTTGAAGGTTCGAATAGCCATCTTCAACCTGAATGGAAAAGCTTCCATTTGGTGGTAATACCTTAAGAATGTGAAATGAATCCATGAAGAGGACTTATCATGGAAACAATTTGAGAAACACTTCAAGAAGAAGTATCTGTCAGAGAAATACTTTGATGGGAAGACTAAGGAGTTCTATAAACTCAAGCTGGGACAACTCATCATAGAGGAATATGTCAATAAATTCCTTGAGCTGCTGAGGTATGCACCCTACATAAAGGATGAAAAGGTAAAAGTGCAACGATTTATTAGTGGGTTGCCTTAGACCTACCAAAACATGATTGAGATTGACGAGCCAAAGACCTTAGAAGACACTATCCAGAAGGGAAGGTATTGTTATGAACAGTTCGGGAGCCAGACAAAACCTCGCGAGGACTGGAAGAAGAAAAGCAGTTCGAGATTCAATAAGAAGGGGTTCAAATTCTCAAGATTAAAGAACTATAGGAAGGACTCTAGGATAAGCCTTCCTACTAGAAGTGTATATCAACAAAATTTCCCCTCCGAGAGTGGAAATAAACCTTTTGGATCAACCCCAGGAAATATTGATAATCCAAAGAAAGAACCCTTGAAATGTTGGGGTTGCGGAGAAGAACATCTGCTGAGGGATTGCCCACACAAACAACATAACAGTAGGCGAATATACAACATCCAAGAAGCTACCACAGTCAATGATGTGGTTGGGAGCATGCCATGGATTTATGAAGCTTTGGATAATAAACAAGCTGACCACCAAGCTTCAGTGGTGGAGATGGAAGGTATGATCACCAACCATCTAGTTTCTATTTTAATTGACCCTAGTTCTAACTTGAGTTATGTGGCCCCTTAGATTGTTGATAAGTGTAAACTACAACTAGTTAGACATGTTAAGCCATGGTTAGTACAACTAGCCACTGGCACCAAAAGAAAAGTAGCAGAGGTCATACCAGTTTGCCAATTCATTATGGATGGATTGCCCACCCAAGCTACCCTTAACATACTTCCCCTAAGATCTTATGACCTGTTGATTGGTATGGACTAGCTAGCCGCATATAAAACTAAGTTGGACTGTTACCATCAACCCTTAGAATGTGTAAATGAAGAAGGGAGAAAGATAACCCTCAAAGGGATTCAAAATCTTGTCTTAGTGAGACAAATATCAACCCTATAAATGAAAAAGCATTGCAGAAAGGGATGTCCTCTATATGCAATACATGTGTTGGAATCTGTTGAGGATGACAAACCGAACCAAGAGGACCACCCTATATTAAGAGAGTATAGAGACGTGTTTCCAGAAGAGGTATCGGGTCTACCTTCGAGAAGAGACATTGACTTCCCCATAGAACTTGCAAATAGGGTACTAATCCCCGTATGTATCTTTCAACCTTTAGTAGATAGACGACATTTAATTTAGTTAATGCAGTTAGATAGGAATTTAATTTTAGATTTGATAGCTTTAGAGTCCATGAGGGAAAACGGATATAGACACCCTCCTTTGTACATTGTAACATTAACAGGAGCAGGAGCAGAAGAGAAGCAGAGGACTGTGTGAAGAACACCCATGTACAGGGATTTGAATTAAATAGAAGAATTCTGATTCAAATTCATGGTTTGTGTTGATTCTCTGTGTGTTGATGTTGATATGCTCATGGATGTTTATTTCCTGTTATACACTTGCTTTTATATGCTGTGTATGTGATTTCACGATTGAATAGAAGTTTGAAGGGGACAAGGAATTAGTTTCAATTGTTTCTCTATTTTGAACCAGAGAATTCCTGCAAGGGGTGCAGTTGAATTGTCCGCAAGGAGTGCGTTGACAGAAGGGTTCAATTAGAGATAAATTTTTGTGCTTATTTCCTCGAAGAGACAGTTAGGCACAATGCGGTGCAAGGAGTGCGCAGGCCAAGCTAAGTCTTAGAGTTGCGATTCTGAGCAGAGTATCGAAAGACTGTTGCTGCAGGTGTGTGCAGGGTCGAGGGCCTTCAACACTTAAACGTTGTTGAAGATTTGCTGCAAGGAGTGCGAGCAAGGTTTCTTTCTGAAGGTTGAAGATTGTGGAAAAGCTCAGGAGGAATAGGCCTTTAAATTCACGAAAGGGTAAGTGCAGGGAAGCTGCTGTGGAAAGCCTGAGAGAAGCGTCGCAGGTTGGCAAGCGAGCGAACGAGTCTTGTGGGGAGACACTTCTTCATTTCGCAGAATCATCAGAGGGAGAACGGATAGACGAAATCTTTAGAGGAGATTTCACGAAGTTCCGTGGGCCCTTGGATCTCACGAAGGTGAAAGGAGATTATAGTGCAAGTGTGGAAAAGGTTCGAAGCTTAGGAGGGGCAGAGTCGTCGATCCCGAGTCATAGGGATCGTCAGATCTACATACGATTTCGCATATCGGGGATTCGCAAGTCGAAGCTCCAACTTTCTGCAACGAGTATTGCGGCTTCACGATCTGCGATATCCCGACAAGATCAGAACCGTTGTTGTTGAGGATACGTGCCAGGAGATCCCGAGGAGTCGGGGTTCGGAGAATCGAGGTTTCTGAGAGTAAGAAACTCTTGCATGTTGGAATCGTGATCCGCGATATCCCAACAGAAGGGTCGTGTGGGCCACAACCAGAGATAGTGGAGGACAGGTGGCATATCGTATCGGAGGTCGGGAAAAGGTAAGTCCCAAATTCTTTGACATCAGGATTCGCGATCCTGCGAAGTCCGATATCCCGATAGAAGCGACGAGAAGTTGGAGTGATAGCTCACGCGTGCGTCGGAGTTTCGGCATATCGCGAGTCGGGAGTCGGTATGTGAATGGTTTGATATTGCGAGCGACGAAATCACGATAGAGCCAAAGTCCCGACAAGGCGAGAAGAAGTCAATGTTGACTGGCCATCAGGTCTCGGGGATTTGAGAGCCCAGTGATCGATAGTGAACTTGCGAAGCCGCGAGTTCCGATCTTCCGATAAGTGAAGAAAGGAGGATCGCGACCAGAGGAGAATCTGTGGGGCGCAGATTTCCCGATTTGGAAATAGAGGAACCTTGGAGTTCTTCGGGCCGAGAGAAAAAGAAGATCCTGTTGAAGCGAACGTGCTAGTGAGGGCGCGACTGCACTAATTGGGCTACCTTGTAATAGATACAATCATTAAGAAATAAAATAGTCAAAGAATCAATATATGTAAAATAAATGTATCAATGACAATCGAGTATAAAAATTAACCAAAGAGATATTGAAGATCTCCCGAGTATGGTCCCCAAATAAATGTTGAGGGAAATATATGAAATGATCTTACTCAAGCATTTTCAGATTTTGCTTGTTTAAAGCAAAATAGACGGGAATGTCACCCTATGTTTATAGACATCAAAATTAATATCCTAACTCACAAGTATTGATTACAAGTGCTTAGGATAGTCTTTTATAAATAAAATCTTGCTGGAAAATCATTTTTTATACGATTTTCTGAATATAACAGTTGCTGAAATAAATGTAGAGATAGAGGCAAAGACACCAAGATGATAATCAAGACAGATGAGACATAAAACAATCCTTTATTTCATTCCAATTCACCAAATAGTCATTCTCTTTACAAAATTTCCTGAAAAAATTTCGGACCAAAGTCAAACTTAAACATCCTTGATTGAACATACAAAAGGACCTCTAATAGAAAATAAAAAACTGAACTCTAAAAGATAGATCAGATTGCCACAGATTGCTTCCCACTTGACTCTGCACAATAACCTTTGTTAGTCATGAAAAATAATTCACAAACAAATAAGTCTACACAGAATATCAAAGATAGATCAAGACCTCTGAAAAACAAGTGTCTGAATGATGTAATTCAGTTCTAAATCTCGTTGTCTACAATAAGACCCTACTATCATAAAAAAGAATTAGGCTTGTGATAAATTAATGAATGAATGAAAACTGAACTATCTCAAAATAAACTCAAAGAGCAAATGTTAGTACTCTTCTCCTTCTGTGCTCCCCTTTGTTCATCCCTTTCCTTTTTCCTTTAAGCGAATTAGAATTGGTTGAAGTAGTTGAACTACCTCATTAGTTAAGTTAATTAAAAACTCAACCAAGTTTTTAGTTAAGGGGGAAAAGTAATAAATCGTAATAAGGTTTTTTAAATAAATAATAACTAGTAGGTGGGACCCCTTGTGATTCCCTTTTTTATTAACAATCATAACATAACTAGTTAATTAAACAAAACACCCCCTCCTTATGACTCCCATCATCACATTCATATTTGACAATTTATTTCATTGACATTTGAAATTATTAAAAAAAATATATTACAAATATATCCCAAAAGCCTGCTGTCCAAAAATCTGAAGTCAATTGTTCTCAATCAATAGATAAATAAATAAAACTTAAAATCCATATTTTCTAGTCTGCGAGGCAATCTTTTCTTTGTTGCTGCTATCACCTTTTAAACTCTTTGAATTTGCCTTAGGATGTGTGGAGCCTTTAAGATTAACCTCTCTGATCACATGAGAGCAATCATCCCTCAATTTCATGTGGTAGGAGACCGATTTATCATAATCATTTGAAGGTGAGGAAAGGGCAGTAGTGGCTTTCCTTTGTCAGGGACATAGTGGGCCTCAGTTTTAATCCTTTTACTTGAGTAGCTCATTTCTGTATGCATAATTGATTAACAAATAGTTCCTTTAACAACCATGCATGAAAACTCTTTCAAAATATGAAATAGACTTTGGCTTAGCGACATATCAGACTCATGCAATCCAATTCATACAAATTGTTTAACTGTTGTCAATGAGCAAGGGGTGAACAAAAGGTCTTGGGATATGCGAGGGGTTTGTATTGAGTGAAACATGATAAAATGAGAAGGAAAAGAAACATGGTTACTGCTAAAAAACAACAAACAATCATTTGTAATGCAAACCAAATAAAATATCACCATGTTCCAACCAAGAAACTACGATTCCAAACTGCTTCAATACATAATTCTTCTTGACTGTAATTAAATTTTAGAACAAGGAGTGGAAAATGAATGTGGGAAGGCGATGGGGTTGTAATTAGTGGAAAGATAAATAATGGTAGGGAAAGAGAGCGAATACCGTTCATAAAATTAATTAAATAATCCATAAAACCATTATGTAAAAGGAAATAACACCAACCAAATAATCATTGTGAACAAATGAAAACTACTGTGCATAATTCAATTAATTATGTGCATTGACTTGTTCACTTGTTTTTAATCAGATTTCTAACACAATGTCACTAAACAAGACACCATGCATTCTACAAGCACCTGCAGAGGAGTTCTGTTCTTCTCAATTATCCATTTAATATTTCAAAACAATCCCCAAATGAATAAACAATCACCTAATCCCACTCTGTTCAGTGTCAACTCATAAACCATTTTCCATCAACAATTAACTTGTAATAAGACCATACTGCCACAACCCTGTGCTTATCTCTGTTAAGATGTATGATATTAATTAAACAAACATAGTGGCCAATCAACCACAATGAACCACATTTTAATTGCAAAGATCCTGATTTTCCATTTAAACACACATACACCAATTACCATTTCAATTCATACGCCGTTGTGGGATACAAATACCACTTAACAAAACGCGAGATCATTTCTGTGACTGTCATGTCTAACTATTTGAATCTAAACATCCATGATGTTGGGATATCAAACCAATATAGTGAGGCAACAACAACATGCCCGATCTCATCTCACAAATCGATCGAATTAACAAAACCATATTTTTTAAAAAACCCGTGACCCTCTCTGTTGGCACAATCAATATAATATCCATAAAATACATAGTGGATGGCCATGCCATATTCCCATTCGACAATTTAAAACACATAGTCACATCAATTATTAACTCAACCTATCATGTTGTAGGAATGCCACACATACCCACGCATAACGCATGAAGCATCGTTGTGTATTAATCAATTGTAAACTAAAGTTGGGTTAACAATTCAACAATTACAATGTAAGAGACAATGACTGTGCATTCTGTTAGCATTAGAAGTCACTCCTAGATTGCTTGTAGGAGCAGAGCCCAATGCCCATCATTTTTATGTCACGATAGTTTTAATGGGTGATCAAATGGGTAGAGACCCAGGAAAGTATCATTCTAACTCAGGGACCAGGCCTGGTATGTAAAAAACAAAGGAGGTCTTGATCTAACTTCCGTCATTGAGTTGATTGTAAAATGAGCAGATGGAAAACTTGGTGAGAGGAATGAGCAAACTACCTCAGGCAACAGGCGTTTCAGCAGTTTGCAGAAGAAAAACTCTAAATGCAAGATCTTCTTGGTTCAGGGCTTTGAGGGGCTGAAGGGGGGACTTGTCTGGATCCTCCAATTCCAAGTCGTTCAGTGCTAATAAAATCACAAGGACCGATTAGAAATAATGCAACTGTTACAGTGATCCAACCTACATCATCCTATAACAGTTACAACTCGACTGGATCCTCCAATTCCGAGTTGCTCTAACACAGTGTAAACAAAGACGTGAAAGAAACTGACATTCATAAGGAAAGAAGTAGCAAAAATGCCCAAATATACTCCATACAAAACCCTAGTAGCAAAAACAAGATATTGCAATAAAAGCATTACGTCTACATGCTTTCTGATAGTCTGCGCATGCAGACTCTGGACGATTGCAATCAGAATCCTGACTGTCCTGCGGATGGATTGACGTGCTTCAGTCCTTTGCCAAACTTTCCATTTATGGCGGAGACGATGTCTAACCACCTCCAACAACTGCAATAACCGCCCTCTTGGGATCAGGAACGGTTCTGGTCAACTCTGCCTTTTGGGGACGTGGAGGTCTTTTCGAGGGGCCACCTGGACCAACCGAACAATTCACGGGATGAGAGGTGGAA
>JZKD02S0894316.1:9314-36394 GCA_000966675.3 Picea glauca
GGTCCGGAATCCACCTGAGCGTCATTGATCATGATGAATTGATATCGACCATTCGAGAGTTGTGCGTCCAATTTCGGACCCACCCCCCCCATTAAAGGCACAATGGCAAGGGGGCTCCAGAATGAATCCTCAGCCGTATATTTGGGCAAGTGGACTCTGTTCGTCTAGATGTGCTCGCTACTTACCCAAAAGCGCATTCACGCCTCAGCTTAGAGTCGGCTTCTCTTCCTCACATTTGACGGTCACCCCAGACCCGGGATCCTTCGAGAGGTTCCCAACCATTCATCAGAGCCTAACCATATGCTAACATCTCGAGGTTTATAAATCTGGACTTCGGGGTTTGAGAGCACAGGGGAACATGCCCTTCGGTATCCCGAATGCCGAAATGTCGAAGTGTTGAACGAGCCTCAATCGGTGATTAGCCCCTTGGGTTAAGCATTGGTCAATATGACCCCTTCCCATATGACCACAGCCTCTCTTCCGTCAGGATTTATTAAGGCGAGAACTTGACCTATTGTCAACAAGACTCCCGAATCCCCGATTCTCGATTTCCCAAAACAGGTAATCTCTCGACACGTCACCTCCTTAAATCGGATGATCCACAATTGCTCCAGGGTTTCCACCAAAGAAAGTCTCGATCTCTTGTCGCCAAGACTCCCGACCTCGCGATTCTCAATTTCCCGAAATGGGAGATCTCACGACGCGTGGCCTCCGTCAATTGGACGGCTCAGATCTATCTCGGGATTTCCACAATGGAAAGTCCCGATCTCTTGTCAATAGGACTCCCAATTTCCCGACTCCCGGTTTCCCGAAATGGGTGATCTCTCGACACGTGGCCTCCATTAATCGGATGGCTTAGATCTATTCCGAGGTTTTTTCGCCCCTATACACTGGAGTCTTAACCCTCGGGTAACTCCTGACAGATCCGACGACTGTCAGGTTTTTCAGCTGAGATCTGAAGGCTCGGATAGATTCCCTACTTGTGGGCTCTCCCACGACTTCCTTAATGTGGAAAGATCCACGATCCGGATACTCTCATGGACCTTGGGGATCTATGGTCCTAAAATCTTCGCTACCCACGAAGACACAGGAAAACAAGGTGGTAAGGCATTTAACGCCCTACTTTCTCCTACTAATCTAACGGCCGTGGGTGACTACAGATTCCCCGACGAAATCTCGTCCGTCGATTAATACCTATCATGGTTAAATCACTTAACACCCCATATTCTTCCTCCGATCTGATGGTCGTGAGTGACCACAGATCTCCCGATGGGATCTCATCCATCGATTCGTTACTTCATCCTTATGCTGCCATCTCGGGTTTTTCAAGAAGATCATTCCTCTTTGTGCAGGGTTACTAAGGCCTTACGCCTTCACATTCTCTTTCCCGGTTCTTGATGGGCTTTTCAAGGAAGGTATCTCTATGAGGAGATTCACTCAAAGTACTACCTGGGGTAGATAAGGGTATTGTTCACCCGAGAACCAGATGTGAAGTCTGAGTTAGATCAGTACTCATACAAATAATGATTCATGAGGTCATAAGCCATACATAGTCCTTCCATACAAATATACAACTACTAGTACTAATCAAAATACCATACAGACATTCTTATAATGAAATCATTCACAGTTTCATAGCTTATGGGCATAATAATCAGAATAAACATATATATATATATATATATAGAAATATTTCAAGATGCCAGAGGAAAAATACTTAACAGAAATAACACCAGGATTCAAGCAACTGCTAAGAGGGGTGCTCGTTTCCACCCAACCGTAGGCTTAGCGACTCCCAGCGGATTTACCACTAGCCACCCCCGAGCTGAGACCACGATGTTGTGAGACTGCGTCTCTGTTTGCCAGTGACCATGATCGAAGGTTACTCTCCTTCCTCTCTACTATCACTCACTCTACGTATCGTCGGATTTCTCCCCTCGCGTCCCCCCCAATCGATTCCACCCCATGCCTTATCCTTTTGCGAGGTTGCGTGTGGCGCGATTTCCCTTGTGTTGATCAGTCATGATGGCTCTACGGATAGGCGGTTCACCTCCCCATCCCTCATTAATTCCTGAGGAGCCATCAACCTGCCAGCCTGCAAGACATTTAATTCAGGGCCAACGAGCCGCTTTTATTTCTCCGGGCCAATGGAGTCCAAATACGGTATTAATTCTCTGTGGAAGTTAACGCCACCTTTCTAGGTGCCTTCCACCACCATTGTGGTCTCTTTTTCTGCACATCCACTCTCAGCAGTCCTACAATAAAATTCATAATTTTATTCACATTCATTGACCTTTTCCTCAAGGTCCATTTACATCACATATTCACATTTATGAGTTTGCCATAGTTCTTGGCCAGTCCAGTTATTTTTACAAACTGGGGGAAACAGGGTGTTACATAAATGTAGTGAGCATATCATGGAAGGATATTTCCACGACTTCCATTTTTTTCTAAAGGATCACATTTATGGAATATGATTTCAAGGGATCATGTCATTGATGTCACTTAATAATTTTTGGGAAATTGTGAGGGGCAGTGGCCTTTGTTTTGAGAAGATTCCTAGAGCCAATTTTGATGGGAAACATTAAGCACCATGTAATGAGTTAATCATTGATTTACTTATTGGTGTATCCTCTTTGTTGGATACACACTATTTATCATCTAACAGATAGGATGAAAAGGCAGTGAGTCAATGATTGGATCACTGCATGGTGCTTAATATTTCCCCGATTTTGACCCCTCAAATCTAGTTTTGCTTCTCAAAACATATTCATTTCAGTTAGACTTTTTGATGGATATACAGTTCATCAATTTTGGAGCGATGCAATCCATAGTGTTTCTTAGGACACTTGATTACACTTTTGGGAATTGAAAGATACTACTCATCGGTAAGAATGGCTTCCCATTCACATTCTCGTGACACTATGGAACACACTATAGAAATGGAAAATTCCTTTTAAAGAAAGGCATCAATTGTTTGCAATTGAAAAATAAGGCTCTCGAAAATTCATTGTATGCCATACATGCTAATGGATGAAGACAAAACTACCACTTGTTTGTAGGGACAAAATAGGGGCCAAGTTTTGGATGTGTGGAGCCAGAACAAGCTATGAAAATCCCTCTTTCTTTCCTTCTGGTGGACAAGTGTGGTGCATTTACAACTCATGGGAAACCCATTATTATGTTCATTGGGGTTCACTTCTACACCAATTAACGAGTAACCTTTAGATTGCAACATAAGTTCATTCTCAACTACTATAAGGGATATGTAAGCCTAGTTTATAGTATATACAAACATATGAATCCCTCCGCCTAGTTTATAGTATATACAAACATATGAATTCCTCCCATCAATTGTAGTTTTCACTGGCGCGCAAGCATGCAATATCTAGCCTTGGGTAAAATTGTATCATCTTTATTATGTCTAGTGCATCTCACTTTGACTAGAGGGAAACAATGAAGAATGGAAAATTCCCTTCTTGATCTTGATTTTTGGATTGATTGTCAAAATAATTATAAAGGAATTGACCACACTTCCCCATATTTTGGGTTTCTTGGCTGGATATATTAAGTAAAATATATATGAGGGTGGGGGTGGAGGGAGATTTTAGGCAAAATACATATTTTACCTAATATCTCCCCCCACCCCCACACTCATATAAAGACTTAATATACTTTACCTAATATCTCTCCATGTTTTACCTAATAYCCCTCCCCCCACCCCCACACTCATATAAAGACTTAATATGTTTTACCTAATATCTCCCCACACCCCCACCCTCATACACAATACATTTATGTCATTACTTCACTTAGCGGGCATGGTCTTCGTTATATAGCTACATTATCTCCCTTTCAAAGGCAACATAGAACCATACCTTCATTGAGCCAAGCCCTCATGCCTCATCTCTTCCTTTTTTTTCGAAGTGCCTCATATCTTCCTACAAAATACATGGAAACATATTTAATATTTATGTTGTTACTATGTTGAGTGACACCATGAAGGCACCAAATATCTCGTTTATGAAAATGAGCTACAAGGGCATGGATAACGATAGGTTCAAGGTGAAATTGAGCAAGCATAGTGATTTTTTGAATCCACTAAGTTCAAAGTATTATATGGGAGATGAACTTTATTCTAGGTAGCCATAATTGTTGAGTGGGATATTCAAGATATCTTTGCATGCATTTCCAAAAGATCCAAAATATGTCCTAAATCTTCATGGGGACAAAGTTGATACAATGCTTGGTTTAAATAGTTACAATCTTGTCAAGCACCCACAAGTCTAGAAATATCATGTGACGACCTTGGACTTCTCTTTTCTTGGAACTTCTATTGTGATCAATTCACCATCAATTATAACAATTCTGACATGATTTCATTAATATTAGACGTTGATTAATCCTGATTGATAGTATTAATTTACTTGAATCATTTTCATTTAGGAGGTGTTCCAATTACACCTTCATTCACCCCAAACATGATCATACAAAAACTTCATAGTTCTCATGGCATGGGGGTTTGATACACAATAATATCATATCTATCATCTTATAATAATAATGTATTTTGAATAAAAACATCCACAAATTGAAGAGGATGTTTTTTACCACTTATTCCAAAATCCAACAACGTAATTTTAAATTAACAATGTTTCACCTCTCTCAAAAACATAGAAAATATGTGGTAGTGCCCTTCATAGATTTAGTAGCAAAGGACAATGAGCAAAGTTGGGACTGAATGCCCCCTTCCAACTTTTCCTATAGTGCAATTCAATCCCAATTAGTGGTGGATTTTCCTCTCACTACCCATACTTCTGGGGTGTGGCAACTATCTTCACTTTTTGGACTCATAATACTTTTGAGATCATTGGATCATCAATATTCCACTAGTGAGATGTATGAAAATTAGAATGGGTGCATGACCATTGAAGTAATAAAAAGTAATAAAAAAAAGTATCATAATTTCAGAAGAAAACTTGAGCAATGAAGAGAGGTGATAGTAGAGTTTGAAACAAGACATGGATCATTTCATAGTTGTAACTCTTTTTTGAAAGAAGTTTTGCAAGCCCATGGATATGTAATCTAGTGGCAAGTAGTGAATTGATCAAACTTGTATGTCAAGCGCACGTTTTAGGTGTTTTTGATCACATATTAACCTTTGTCATAATATGTGGTTGAAGGACATTTGTAAGTTTCTATAGGCAACGTTTCAAAAAAAGTTGTTCTTCAACCTCTATCATCTAGTATTATAAGTTCTTTTTTCAATCCATCTACTAGAAGGAGGTGGGATTAAAGTTGCAACATCCATTGGATTTTCTAGGAAGTCAAGTAAGAAATATACAGACAAAAACAAAATGGGAGTATAAACATGTGGGCAATTTGGGTTGGAAACATCATGTGAATCGGCCAAAAAGGTTTGCATTTCATGGTCAAATTGGTTCCTAGGGAATGGTGAATGTGAGAAGAATATATTTGTGGTAATGTGATCTAAGCCCCCTACATCATAAGTTCATTGCCACCTTCTAGTAATGAACAATTACAATGCATTTGCAATCACTGCAATGCCCTTTCTTCATTATCAAATTGTAGCATTCATTTGTAAAACTTGTGTACAACTCTACATATACCTCCATGGATTAATACTCCACATACAATGCTATGGGTTAAATTTTTACCAATGGCATGGTTACCTTTTTTAATGCTCCTCTCTAGGATTTTGGTTAAGAGCCCATATCCACTGGGAGTCGTTATTGACTTTGAACCCACGCGCCCCCCCCCTCCCCGCCCCCATGGGGCATGTGCATCATTACAACTCCACATATAATGCATTGGGTTGAAATTCTACAAATGACATGGTTATTTTTTTTGAATGTCATAGTCTAGGGTTTTGGTTAAGAACCCATATCCATAAGTAATTGGTCTCAAGTTCAATCCCCTATAGTGGTCTTGCATTACAACAACCCCACATACCACTACTTCCTAGGTTGAATTTCTACCAATGATATGCTACATTGTTGAATTCCCTAGTTAAGGGCCCATATCAACAAGTACTTGGTTTAGCACAAAGTGTGATCCATGGGTCAAGTCCCTTCCCTAAGATGGGTAAGGCTATTGTAGATCACTTTGAGGGATTTAGTCCATACCACAATTATACAAATCATTATTTATTCTTGTACCAACTGACAATGGAAAAGTTAAGCAATTCCACCTTTGTTGTTTAACCTGGTTTGAATCTTGGGGTGAGGACTATCCACTATGCAGAGTTTGAATTTTCCTCCTAAGACCAAATTCTGAAAATGACCTTCATCTATCATTGCGGAACCTTGACAACAATGTATTGAGAAATGACATGGAGACATAGTATATACCCTGATCCTTCCACAACTACACACTACTACCCACTACTTGCATCACCACCTCCGTGATCACCACCACCTCTTGATGCTTCCACCTCCTGCACCATCAACAACACCACCACCTAATGTATATACAGTATAGATCCCTAGTATAATATATATATATATATGGCATACCAATGATTTATAAATCCCCAGTATAAGATTTATATACTGGTATATAATTCTTATATTGGGGTTGGTTATATATCCCTACTACGGGATGGATTTACATATGTTTATATAATTCTCATACCAACGTTTGTGTGTGTTCACATATGGAGGCAAATTCAAACTCTGCAGGGTGGACAATGTTCATTGAATCTTCGAAGCGACGTTTGTGTTCACTGAATGCCTTTCTAACGCATTTATTTGTTGATGTATCAACCATACACTATCTCTGTTCTGGTCTACTCCGGTTGGATACTTGGCCAGTCCGATCAAGAATGCACAGGAATAATTCGGTTAGTATTATTTCAAATGTCTTGTTTAGGTAACTCAATTAAATAAATAATGTTTTCATAACAACAGCTGGAATAGCTCAGTTGGTTAGAGCGTGTGGCTGTTAACCACAAGGTCGGAGGTTCAAGCCCTCTTTCTAGCGTTATCTGATATTATGTGTCGGACTGGTTCGGAGATGCCTTAGATGACCAGAGGTTCAAGCCCTCTTTCTAGCGTTATCTGATATTATGTGTCGGACTGGTTCGGAGATGCCTTAGATGACCACTACCTGTACTTGGATCAAATATTTATAACATTTTTCATTAAATTTTTTGATTAAGTATTTATGATCTAAAACTGTTTTTGTTTAGCTAAGAGCTTGTCTTCTTTAAATATAAAGAAACAAATTAATAACCCAAGACATAGATATCTCACAAGAATGATAATCTGCCCCCTTAAATACTAGAAAATATTCACTTTAAAATCTGAACACCAAAAACTTTCACATACCATTTTGAGACTTTTTGTTAAAAATGGTTCGAAAATATTCATTGTATGAGTATTTATGATCTAAAACTGTTTTTGTTTAGCTAAGAACTTATCTTCTTTAAATATAAAAAAACAAATTAATAACTAAAAACATAGATATCTCGCAAGAATGATAATCTGCCCCCTTAAATACTAGAAAATATTCACTTTAAAATCTGAACACCAAGAACTTTCACAGACCACAGACCACTTTGAGACTTTTTTTTTTTAAGAATGGTTCGAAGATATTCATTGTATGACCAACATAGGACATAGGCGTTGGTTCAAGCAATGAAGTGTTGGCGACATTATTTTCTCTTAAAAAAAATAGCTCATGTTTAGAATGATCACAAGCCTCTTCCATTTATATAAACTAGAGAAAGATCAAGAAGGTGTGCGACATGAAGCGGAGTATTTATTTGTAACCGTTCAACCTTGTGATTAAGTATTAGAAATGAAGCACACATAATTTGTAGACTTCCTCTCAAAACCTTTAAGAGTTAGATTGAGACTGTGTGCAATTCCAATGGTTTTGTTTCAATGTTTGTTATACAAGCTTATATTCATTGTGTACACTTTGCATACATCTATGCAATGGTTTAGAACTCTTTGTAAACCTTACCAAATGAAGAGTTTCGAGATTATATGTTGAAGGATATAATTTTGTATAGATTAAAAATTATTTATCTTATTAGAGAATATTATATTTTTGAATTATCATGTAAGGTACATTATTTCAAAATATCATGACAACTTTGGAGTGGAAAAGACGACTAACAATTTGCAAAGGTTTTTTTACAGGTTAAAGATGACATAGATGGTGGAAATGTTTATAAGAAGTTGCCCTCTTTATAACATATCCGAGGCAATAAATCAAAAGTTAGGCAAGTACATTCCACTTCCAATTCCAAGCAAACTATGGAAGTCAATTTTAATGATTTTCTTCATGGTTTACCGACCATCAATAGGGACAATGTTTATCTCATGGTAGGTGTGGACCATTTCAACAACATGTATGTGATGGTACTATGCAAGAAAATAATTTTAGTGCCACAAGAAACACAATTGTTCTTTGAGAAGGTATGTGTGCATTTGAGCTTACTAACACCAATCATCTCCAACTATGATTATAGATTTCATAACTACTTTTGGTAGGCTTTGTGGGGATTGATGAACACTAAGCTAAAGAGACGTATTACAATGTTCTATCCTTAGACATATGGTTAAGCATAGGTAGTAAATCACACCATAGTTAAATTGTTGTATTTTTGCACTGAAAGGTGCTTTCTACAGCCTAGTGTGAGGGAGATGTGTAATTCCTTCTGTGCTAAGCATGGAATTGACATGTGGTATTTAAAACAAATATTTATAACAAAAAAAAAAATCAGTATCGGTCATAAGTAAAATAGTCCAATATCCACATTAAGTAAAATAATTTTATATCAACTTTATAGAGATATCAAGTTGACACATGACATTTAAAAAAAATATTGATAACAAAAAATATTTTAATGTAGGCCCTAAATAAAACGCCGTATTTAAAAAACATATAAAATATTTCAATGTAAATAACTTTATATCAACTTTATATAGGGAGAGAGATATAGAGCGAGAGAGATATAGAGTGTGACATTTAAAACGAATATTAATAACCAAAAACATCTTTCAATGTCCATGTTCAATATATTATTTCAATATCAACTTTAAATTTATACAACAATTGAAAAAATATATATATTATGGTTAAACATTTCAATATGAGAGTGGTGTGTATTTCTTTCCTTGGTCAACATGGGAAAAATAAATAAATATATATATATATATATATATATATATATATATATATATATATATATAAACTCCAGATCTATCATGCACTCAAAAGGGATCAAGTCTCTCGAGGTGAAATTTTTTTATAAATTAAAAAAATTTGAGAAAAGGTTTACACTTCGAGGGATTTGATCCATTTTGGCATATGATCGTTAAAACATTTCAGTGGTGTGTTGCTCAAAGTATGAGGCAGACGTGTAAAAGCCTTTCATGCTCAATATGTGGTGTGTGTGTGTGTGTGTATGTGTGTGTGTGTGTGTGTGAAGAACCAGTGTAGATCCATCTTAACTCTAATTCTATCAAGCGTCGAGAGGGATCAAGTCCCTTAAAGTGATTTTTTTTTTTTAAATTAAAAAAACTTAAGGACAGACTTGCAACCTCAATAAATTTGATCCCTCTCAACACATGATACATGCAGAATTAAGATAAATCTATGCTGATTTAAAATCATAAATATCCAAAAACATGAGATTACATCATCCTATATGTGAAATATAATTGCATTGCATAACACCATAGACACTTCTCCTTCTCCTTTTGAAGCACGTCTTAGATTTTTCAAAGGATTTATTAGCCATCGAGGTCCTATTATCAAAGTCACTACACATTGACAAGCATAATTTGTATACACTGTATTTGAAAGATTCATAATCAAGTTTGATAGACTTTTCATAAGGGTTAGTAAAAGCACGAGGCTCAATATAACCAACAGTATGTACAGATCATTAGTTTTCTGTGGCAAATAAAGTTTGGGTTTACCTTCAAAATGAGCATTTAAATAAAAAGACATGAAAATCCTAAGCACTCATTTATATTATTATTGAGCCTATACTAGTATACTTTTTGTGCCCTTATATCCACACATTTTATTTCCCTACTTCATTTATTTTATTTTTAGATGGTGTTTATGGAAATTTCAGATGACATTTTCAAAAGTATTTTATTTTATTGATAATTAATTTTTAATTTTTTTCTATATTAAAGTTCTGTTTAGTTTTAATTTTTTATTATATTTAATATTATTGATTTATCATTTTAGCTTAATGTTATTTCAATAATTATACTAAATGCATTACACTACATTTTGAAATACTTTCTCAAAGTCAAAGAATGTTAATACAAGTGTTTTTGTGATTTTCTCCTTCAACATTTCAAAAAATATTTGTGTTAGTGTACTTCATTTAAATCTTCATGTCATCGTGCGTTTTTTTAATTAGTGTACTTCATTTAAGTTCTCATGTCATCATGCACTCTTTTATCGGTTCACTACATTTTGAAATACTTTCTCAAAGTCGGGGAATGCCAATACAAGTGCTTTTGTGATTTTCTCCTTCAACATTTCAAAAAATACTTGCGCTAGTGTACTTCATTTAAATCCTCATGCCATCATGCACTCTTTTATTGGTTCACTACATTTTGAAATATTTTCTCAAAGCCGGGGAATGCCAGTACAAGTGTTTTTGTGATTTTCTCCTTCAACATTTCAAAAAATACTTGCACTAGTGTACTTCATTTAAATCCTCATGCCATCATGCATTTTTTTAATTAGTGTACTTCATTTAAATCATCATTCCATCATGCACTCTTTTATTGGTTCACTACATTTTGAAATACTTTCTCAAAGTTGGGGAATGCCAATACAAGTGCTTTTGTGATTTTCTCCTTCAACATTTCAAAAAATACTTATGCTAGTGTACTTCATTTAAATCCTCATTCCAGCATGCACTCTTTTATTAATGTATTTCATTTAAATCAGCATGCCATCATGCACTCTTTTATTGGTCTACAAATTAATGTAACAAGGATCACTTATATGGATTTTGATAATAGACAACTATGTGGCTCATTGTGTCATAATATGAGTTTTAAAGTAATGAGGATCACGTATATGATTTTGATAATAAACAATTATGTGGCTCATTGTGTCATAATATATTCCTATATTCCTTATTTGGATATTCATTATGTGGATATTCTTTCTCACTATAAAGGCTTTTTGTAACATACTCAATATCCTTTGTACTCTATTGAGGATATGGGGTATTTTTGAGTCACCAATTTTCACTTCAAATTTGTTGTTTTCATACCATATTGTAACATACTTCAACAACTCTAAAAACTTCTTCTCATGTTTTTGCATGGTCATATTTTCCAACTTGAGTTCAAAGAATTCATGTGTCTCCTTGTCATGGTAGTGTTTAGAAAGACATTGTTGTTGGAGATCTTTTTTGAACTACTTCCAAGAAATCCTCCTCTAATCGGTGTGCTTCACTTGTTTTAGTTGATCCCACCAAATATAAGTTTTTCCCTGTAAGTTGTATATTGAAATTTTGGCTTCTAGAGATGAATTAGTATGCAACTAAAAGTATTTTCCTATTCCCAACAACCAAGCTTCAATATCCTCTCACATCTTGTTTTCACCATTAAAGGTTGGTGGCTTGATCTTTCTAAGATCTCCTTGCAAATGGTTTTTCTCATATCTTCTCCTTCAATGTCTGATTAGGGACACTTCTAGGCTGGTATGTGATTCTTCATATGCATATAGTTTCCTAGTTGATTGTGTTGGTGAGTAATGATTCCTTTAAGTTTTGGTAGCACTTCTTGAGTGCTTGGATTTTCCACAATTTTCTATTCTTAAATGAACTCTACTTTCATCCCCATACCTTGAACTTGATCCATTCTTCATTTTCTTTTGCAATTGATTTAAGCTCTATAATAGATAAGTTGATTTTTCTTCTCTTGAGCTTTCAACATCCTCTCATTATAAACTCTACAACATTGCACCTCCATCTTCAAGTTACATATAGTTTGTACCGGCTCTAATGGCTCCATTCTCTCTCCATGCTCATTAGACTTTATCTCTTTTATGTTGATATTTAGGCCTCTAACTTCTTCTTCATGGATATAATGTCCTTTTCCATATTCCATGTCTGATCTTCAATAATATTCTTCAGTTATTTTCTTTACTTGTCCTTGGTGTAACTCTAACTTTGCAAGAAGTGTGCATACCAATAAAATTGTTATATGCATCTCAATTCTAGGTCTGTAGCATTTTCTTCCAAATGCGGGTAAATATGCACTTTATCAATTTTATCAAATCAAGGATGTCACGATATTTCTTCTCAAGTTTTCAAGAATTATAAATCACTTCTCCAAAAATCAGAGCTATCAAAATAATTCCCCTAATCCTCCTTTTAAATTGGGTGTTTTCGTCAATTTTTTCAATTTTGCCCCAATTTTTACACAGAGTTGAACTTTGTGTTTTTATAAATTTTTCAACAACCACTTCAATTCAATTCTATGCTCTATCAGAAGACACCATTCGATCATTTTAAGGCTAGGAATTCTCAATTATGGCTCGATACATTTCTTCTTCCTCATGGATAGTTTATTAAATAGTTAGCCTACCAACTGCATGTTTACTCAATTTTCCATGGAGATGAACTCTATAATTCATTAACCGAATAAAATTTTCCTTCGTATACTCTAATAGGAATCCAATTTTGGAATTTGAGCCATAATTCTTATAATTGTTACCTTCAAAAAAAATACTTCGCCAATTATTCTCCTTGAAGCATTTAATCAAACACTTGACAAGCAAACTACAATTTATTCATATACGAGATGACTTCTATCACATGCAGCCCTAGTGTTGTAACCAAGAGCTCTAATACCATATTATTGTAACATACCACACCCTGTGTACTTTTTTGAAGATACGAGGTACTATTGAAGCCACCAGTTTTCACTCAAAATTTGTTGCTATAATACCATATCTTTGAATTACCTTTCCTCACTTCCCTATATTAATTGACATACGAAGGAACCATAATGCAATATTATACAATATTATTAAATCATTCAATCACCATGGCACCATAAATTTAAAATGCAGACTTAAACTTGCAAATAGAACTAAACAAACTAAAAACTAATATAATCCATAACATAAATAACATTACTTCAACATAATCACAAGTAAGTCATTAACACTTATCTCTCTAGGAATGAACCACCAACTAGTTGCAGAAGGAAGTTCCACACAACCATAGTCTGCTTGATGCACCAAATCTCTCTACAATAGAGGCCACCCTCGAGCTGATGTTATGGGCCCACAAGAGAAAATTACCTATGATTGGATTTACCTCTCTCTCTTAGCCCAATTCCCATTTTCAAAGTCAATTTCTAACTACAATAATCCTAATCCACGACCTTCTTTCCCCATCAACATGCACAATCTAAGGAATGGGATCCTCTTCTATGCTAAATAGTCTTTTGGGCTATCCTACTTCCCTGGAGGGCTTGAGCATAGGCTAGCCAAAAAATATCACAACTGAGAATCCCTAAAATCCCAACAGTGATATTTCCTGGCCAACTTGTGCTAGAGACTTGGAGGGAAGTGGGATAACTTGAGGGACTATTTTGCAGAGAAGGGGTTCCCATTCCTTGGGTTGTGCAGGCTGATGGGGAAAGAGGGTTGCAGATCAGGATTGTTGTAGGTGGAAATTGACTATGAACATGGGAATTGGGTTGTGAGAGAGAGGTAGAGCAACCCATAGGTAATTTTCTCTTGTTGACTCATAGCCTCAGTTGGGGGGTGGCCTATGTTGCAGAGATTTGGTGCAACAAGGAGCCTACGGTTGGGTGGAACATCCTTCCTTTACAACTAGTTGGTGGATAATTCCCAAAAAGATAAGTGTTGATGACTTACTTATGATTATGATGAATTAATGTTGTTTATGTCATGGATTATATTAGTTTCTAGTTTGTTCAATTATATTTGCAAGTTTAAGTCTACACTTTAAATTTATGGTGATTGAATGGTTTAATTATATTGTATAATCTTACATTATAGTGCATGTATATATTAATTAATTAACAATAGGGTAGTGAGGAAAGGTATTAGGACATGTAATTTAGAGATATGGTATAAGAGCAACAAAATTGGAGTGAAAATTGGTGGCTTCAAGAGTACACCATATCCTCAATAGAGTACATAAAATATGGTATGTTACATTTATGTTTTGAGGAGCTCATGAGGTCATTGCTCATCCATCTGTAGATTATCCATTATAGTGGATCATTATGAGCTTGATCCTTAAGGAGTCTTCAAGGTTTATTGTAATAAGGTTTTGGAGTGTAATAAAATGATTCATCTTCAATAATGGATTTTTCTTCTTATGTTTGTGGTGTATGTTCATAGGACATTAGATGATTAATGATCAAGACTTGTGCTCTTTATTTTCTAACAGATCATCACAAAATTATTTTTAATATGGTATAATTAAGAGCCTAGTTTTCAAAAACTTCTTACCATATGCACATTTTCATACTTGTCAATCCAGTATAGTCTTCACTTTCTTTGGGTCCAGGTCCATGCTTAGTGCTTTCCATGAGATTAAAAATCTGAAATATACCAACTCATACTTGAAAATTTCATGTTTATTCAATTTTATTTGCAACTTCTCCTCATCAACAAACTTCTAGAACCAATCTAGTATGTTGCAAATGTTCACCTCTTCTACCACTATAAATCAAAATGTCATCCAATACACAACAATAAACTTACCTTATTAAGGACATAACACTTAAATCATCAATATCATAAATACACTCAGTGTGTTAGTCATACCAAAAGACATGACCAACCATTCATACAACCCATACTTTACCCTCCTTCTTTGATTCAAATATGATGGTATCCATTTTTTAAATCATTGTTGCTAAAATATTTGGTACCACTCAATTTGTCCTACAAGTGATCCATATTTGGAAAAGGAAACCTACACACTTTAATATTGTTTGGTTCTCTTGAGTCAATACACATCCTCAATATAGCATATTGTTTTGGTGTCAACAATATTAGTAGAACACATAGACTTATACTTTCTCTTATCATGCCTATTGATAAGAAATCCTCAATCTGTTGAATTGAATCAATTTCACAACTTTCAACGGATTCATCTTGTGTGTGGCGTGACTTTGTATTAATGGAAATCATGGTACCAAATCTATCTCACGCACAATCTTCCTTCTTAGCATAAGTTCATCTAGCAAGTCTCCTCTCATAATTTCCAAGAACACAGCCCATTATCTTCTCACTTTCTCGTGTATGCTCATTTCTCCTAGGTCATGATGTTCTTCTTTCAAACTCCTAGAAACCGATGCATAATATTTGTCCCATTTACAACAATCAAGAATTTTTTTTTTGTTATTGTTTTGTTGTTACCAATAACACCTATCTCATGTTTCCATCCTTTATAGATAGCAATTGAAACTATTTATCATCCATCATGATGGTATGTGTATTCTTCCTATTATCATGCATCGTGCAATGATCAAAATACCATGGTCTCCCCAGTAGCAAGTGACATGCATCTATAGGGATCACATGACATAATATCTCATCTCGTTAGTCATCAATGTGAAAATTTATTGTACATCGGTTGGTCATAGTCACATCTTATCCTTTTTGGAAACCAAAATAACTTATAGGGATATGGATGCTTATGTCATGTCAACCCCGTTTTCTCAACCATCTCTACTAGAACCATATCATATGTGCTACTAGAATTAATCACAACCTTGCAATACTCACCTTCTTACTTATGTTGGTTTAAAAAAAAAAAATCTTCAATCAGTTATCTTCATTGGGTATTTGTTGTTTTGCTTGTGTCGTTTTTACTTTGTGCAACATTATATTATCAACCCTTTTTGTTCTTATTATAACTACATTGTCTTCTTAAATTTCACCTTAGGCTAATTGTATTGTAGCCTCATTACTCTTTGTGCCATCCCTTTGCAAGATTACAAAAATCTATGACCTTCATCTCCACATGTAGCTGTAAATTTCCCTCCTGTATTCATCAACATTCTCCCCTCTACCTCAGAATCCACCTCAAGTTTTGCCTCTATTTATTCATTATGTGTTGCCTTCCACTGATCTATCATCCTTCTCTTCACATGAATCCTTTGTGTGCAATGTTGAATTCCTTCTTCTAACTCAACCACCTCTTGCTTTATTGACATTCTTTTATTTTTGTTATGCACTAACTTTTCTTCTACTTTCAATGTCAATTGATTTTATTCTTCTATTGTACCTATATTATGCAGTCTCATTTCATATTGGATTACAAACTTCATCTTATTCACATACATCGTGAATCTCTTGTTCTCTTCCTCATCATGACATGCATAAATGGAAATTCAATAGAATTCCTCTGTATACTCTTGCACACTTTTGTCGCTTTGTCACAAGTTTTACATCTATCTGAATAATACTTGTTTGTGGTCCACTGGAAAATATTTCTCTCTCAACATGGATATCATTTAATTCCATTGTTGAAACTTAATTAGTATCATGTGATGTTGCTTCAACCCATGCAATATACAACTCGAGACTCTTCTCCTCGCCATTAAGTTCTTTGAACTCAAGAAATATCCTTGCACCTTGATATGCCTTACATTGGGTATCCAATCCCTTCAAATCTACTTCCTTGCCTTAAAATACAACTTTTTCTCTCCCATGGCTTGCTCCTTCCTTCTTTCCATTGGTTCCAACTTGCTCTCTTTCACAACCAATTCGTTCTATGCCAAATTTGACTCGCTCTCTTCCTTGCTACAATGTTTTATTTGTGTCACCTTTTACCTCTAGGATTCCAACCTCTTCAACTACCCAATGGAAATATCCAACTTCTTCCTTTCTTGGCATGACCTCATTGTCACATTGAAATCCATTCAATTCCTAAATGCGCCCAATCTACATATTCTTGTTCTACATGCACGGTATTATGTTTTCTAATGTGCTCTCAATTTCGTGCTCATTATGTCATCTACACAACAACTCTCTTACACATTCATTCTTACTTCACATCCTAAGAACACATCTCACTAATAAACTCTTGCGCCACATTTTTTAATCTTGCATATAGATTCTCCTACATCACAAAGGCTTGGTCCCTTGAGGATATAATAGGGCCTGCCATGAATGCAACTAAATTGGCATTCTAGGGAATCTTGATCCATGCTTTTAACCCTATTTATCCCAATGACCCCATATTTGTGACAACCAATATTCCATGGACACCTCCCATTGACCCCTATCTTAAACTCAATTTTAATGGGGATCCTTGGGTAACCCCAACTAAGTTGGCTTTGGTGGACTTGTCATGATTGAAATCCCCCTTCTGTCATTTGTTATGCAACTAATATTGACATCTCAATCAAGAATCATGCCAAAATGATTGCTCTTCATTTTAGCCTCAAGAAAGATTAGTTATTGTTATTGAAATTTCTACTCATCAAGGGTGACTAACAACTCATGGATAAATTGGACCAACTTTTTCAAGCACAAAAATCTTGTATTTCTTCATCTAAATGGGGACTCATTGCACCACTTAATGGCCTCCATCATTTATTTAAACATTTCAAAATTATGTGAACATCCCATGTTTGTCAACATTGTAATTATGTAGTCAAATCTTTGGTCAATATTAGAGCATACATAGATTTGGGTACATTGCAATTTTGGATGCAAAAGTCTCTTACCATTTCAAGTAGGGTTTCCCAATCATTTTGTCAATTGATTCAGCAGGACAATAAGCTATGTCGACAACAATAACAATATTGTTAAGATGATAGTCCTATAATCTCTTCTTCCCTTTTATATGGATTTTAGTGTAGTACATTTTGAGAAGGTTTTTGTTTTTCATGCTAAGGCCATGTCCTCAAGCATTAAGCTCATATATATCCCAAGGGCTCCCAATGAAAATTAAGAATGGTGATCTACAAAATATTTTCTTGTTTGCTTGGCTATACTTTTGTACCTATCGTAAGGATCATGCCTATAATCATATGTTTGATTTAAAGCAATTCAATATTCACTCCCTATATCTCCATGCTATATTTTTTTTTAAACCAAAAAAGGGTTTATAGTGGTACTCAACTAAGTGGTTTCCATTATAAACCCCAAGCTAGTGCCAACAACTCGCAAGCCAGCATTAGCAGGAAACTTATCATGCCCATAGGGGGTCCCACTCTTAGGGGGTGTCTATCGTTCTAGACTCATCACAACGGGCCAAAGGTCTCGGTTAGGATTGAACCTAGGTGGGGAGAGTGTGAAACCTAGCTCCCAACCATTCGAGCTACTACCCTGGACCTCCCTCTATCTCCATGTTATCACCTATCATATCTTGATGCCCTTTGGGAATGATTAGTAGGCATCCTCTTAATTGGTTTGGCAATGGAGATTGTAAGAATTTATTTTCGAATGACTAAGCAACATGTGATCATTGTGTCATACACTTATTAGGTTCATACCTAGAAAAAGTTTTGTTGTTTGATGTTTCTTGCATGGATATATCAATTGCAATAATTCATCCCTCAAAATATGGATACAATCATGTTTCTTGGGAAATTTTCATCAACGAGCATTATCCATTTTTCATAAATATTATGATTAGTGTGGTGAGCATTATCCACTATTTGAAAATGTTATGATTGGTGGGATGAACATTATTTACCTTTAAGATAGTTGATATGTGTGGCTTGTCCAAAATAAATGGAACCATAAAATGGTTGTATGCACTATCTAAAACCATAATGAACAAGCAATCAATACAATCTATTTTATGAAATTTTAGGATCCTTCCTTTCAAACCTGTCCATCACCCCATGAGATTGGGTTTGACAGTCACAGAGAGCTAGGGTTTGACAGTCGAAGCCACAGTAGAGAACAACATGAGCAGTCGGGGGGGGAAGGGAACCCCCTCATACAAACAGGTAGTGGTGGACAAAGGAAAAGGGACAAGCATCGGAGTTTTGAAGGCACCAGCGACAGGAACCTCGGGATCAGACCCAGGGAAGCATCAAGAGAGAAGTTGGGACAAAAATGAGACCAGGGAGGAAGTCGCTAAGGAAACTCAGAAAGAGACGCAAGAGACCGCGAAGGCTAACAGAACGAAGGGGCGCAACCCCTGCAAGCCCAAAACAACAATGATACCGAAGGTGGTACTGGAGGACCCACAAACGCAATTCTACAGGGACCAGATGAAGATGCATGCCCTCATATGAAAATTCATGGGGTTATGTCCCACAGAACGAACTCTGTGCAACTGGATTAAATATCACTAGAAGCCAAATGGAGAAGTGGAGCTCCACCTTGGCTCGAAGGGTTTCTTCACAACAGTCTTTATTAACCTAGAGGACAGGGGCAGAGTCTTCGAGGGAGGTCCATACTTCCACGCCTCAGCGGGACTCTACATGCAACCCTAGAAAGAAAAATTTTCCCCAAAGAAAGAAACCTTCAAAAAGGTACCAGTCTGGCTGAGATTTTATTCCCTACCCCTAGACTACTGGTTTCCCTCTACCTTTGAAGCAATAGGAAACAAATTGGGGAAATATGTGAAGACCTCATAAGCCACCCTAAAAGGAAGATACACATCATATGCAAGAATTTGCATAGAGATGGACATTTTTGGAGCACTCCCAGAAGCCATAAGTCTGGAATTCATGGATGAGGAATGGATCCAAAACATAGATTACGAATAGATCCCCTTTAGATGCAGAAGATGCCATGAACATGGACACTTGATTAGAGAGTTCCCTCTAAACAAAAAGTAGGAAGCGACAAATCCCAAAACACAGCAAGACAAGGAAGGGTTTATAACCCTGAACCCCAGGAACAGAGCTAATAAAAAGAAAAATAAAACCTTGGTAGGAAATACCTAGGAGATCCGGAATACAACAGAAGGAAGGGACCAAAAAAACAAAGGGACGGCAGAAGACAAGAACTCGGCAAAAGTTCCAGAAGTCAAATACCAAGCAACAAAAGAGCCGACACAACAGCCAAACAATACAACAGTTCAGGGGAGTTGCGCAACCCCGATGGACGGAGAAACAAAAGAAGGAAACACCGCCATGCAAGACGCAGAGGGGGATGCAGAAATGACCCCGAGAAAAATAGATACAGAAGACCCCAATCTCAGAGACTTGGTGGAAAGGGAAGGCATAGACCTTCCACACATATTAGAACAATGGAAAAGGCAGGGAGTCGACAACGTACAAACAGAGCAACTCGACCGCATCCAATACATGTTCCTCCTACGGGAGGAAGCCAAAGACAGAGGACAAAAATGCACACACGGGGAGATAGGACACCTAGGAGTGAAATCCGACGAGGGACAATTACAACTATCACCCAAACAGATGAGGAGGAAAAAAGGCAGGAAATCAAACATCGTAGCACTACAGGAGCTAGGAGCGCTACTGATCAACTCGAGTAAGATCAAGAAACTCTTTCCCCACTCTCCTCCACATGTTTAAATGAAGGTCATAACTTGGAATATAAGAGGCCTAAAAATCCCAAGAAAACAAAGAATCCTTAGGAATAAACTAAAGCAGGAGCAACCGGATCTTTGTTTTATTCAAGAGACAAAATGTACTACAGACAAAATGGAGTCAATCAGTAAAAAACACTGGCGCAAGTACAATATGGTAGCCATAGAAGACCACCAAAGGTCAAGCGGCATACTCACATTGTGGAACCCACAAATCCTAAATTTAATAGCAGTCGAAGCAACCAGGCACACCCTAACGATGGGCATGCAAATCATAGGAAACACTAAGGAGATTCTCTACACAAATGTGTATGGGCCCCATGAGCGAGAGAAAAAGAAAGGAATGATCCGAGACCTAGAAGATATAAAAGGCAGAGTCACCAACCTCCACTAGATCCTGGCAGGGTACTTCAACATTATCACCTCCCTTGCAGAAAAAAAAGGGGGTACGAGAAGACCGGATCAGGATGCAGAGGAGTTTTCAAATTTTATAGACAGAGCAGAGATGGTATATCTCCAAACTAAAAATGGCCCATTCACCTGGAACAACAAACGGATGAACCAGTTTCAGGTAGCTACAAGACTCGATCGATTCCTTATATTGGAGTCAATCATTTTGCAGGGGCTAAACTCAGATTACAATATCCTACCTTGGGGTGGTTCTGATCATTGGCCAGTGCAACTAGAAGTTGGCTTCCAAACAATACCTAAGAACAAACCCTTCGGATTTGAGACATCTTAGATTGATCACCCGACTTTCAAGGAAAAAATCAAACAGTGGTGGCGCGAGGAGCAACCGGAGCAAGGGATTAGGATGTTCAAACTACACAAGAAACTTAAATACATCAAAAATAAACTCAAGGAATGGAATAGGGAGATATTCAGGAATATAAACACAGAGAAAAATGACATTGAAGAAAAAATGAAAAAACTCCAAGAAACTTGCATGCAGGAAGGCTATACGGAGGACCAGAAAAGGGAAGAGCTCCAAATGACCCAAGAGTGGGAGGCATGATGCCAGCAGGAGGAACACTCTGGCGTCAGAAGTCCCACATCTGATGGCTAAAGGAAGGAGAGCAGAACACCAAGTTCTTCCATAGAACAACCATGGCCAGAAGAGCCCATAAAAAAATCCTGAAGATCAAGGACCAGGATGGAATTGAGCACGAGTCCCATCAGGAGATCGAAAGTGCTATGGTTAGACACTTCCAATAGATAGCCCAAGAACCGCATCAAGACAGATTATAGGCCATTCAGAGGATAACCCATCATATTCCACGCTTGGTTACAGAGGAACAAAACATCTTCCTGAACAAACCCATCACCACGGAAGAGGTGGACCAAGCTCTCCAAGAAATGCCCAGTGGGAAAGCACCAGATCCGGATGGATTCACTGTGGAATTCTTCAAATCCTGTTGGGAAATCGTCAAACATGACATCTATAAGGTATTAGAGGACTCTAGAAGGTCTGCCTCCATCCTTAAAGCACTAAACGCAACCATGATCACCCTAATCCCCAAAGAAAATGAAGCCAAAACCCCGGATCGGTACAGACCCATAGCACTTTGTAATGTGATCTATAAGATCATCTCCAAAGTCATAGAAAATAGATTGAAACCCCTCCTACCTTCACTGATATCGCAATAACAAGCAAGCTTCGTGGAAGGTAGACAAATAATGGACAACATCATCCAGGGCCATGAGATCATTCACACCTTAAAACTTTAGAAGAGGGGGGGAATGTTAATACAACTGGACCTAGAAAAAGCTTATGACAAAATTAGCTGGCATTATATGATCAAGACCTTGGAAGCCTTTGGTTTTACCCAACACTGGATTAGTTGGATTGTCAGTTTAGTCTCCACAACAAGCTACTTGCTACTAATCAATGGAGCCCCGACCAAACCTTTCTGGCCCACAAGAGGGATCAGACAAGGAGACCCACTGTCTCCTTTCCTGTTCATTATGATGATGGAAGGCCTCAGCCGGAGTATAAAGAACGCAACAACAACTGGGGAAATAACAAGGCTCAAACCTTTCGAAAAATGCCCTACTTCAACCCACCAACAGTTTATGGATGATACACTACTCCACAACATACCCACGGTCAAGGAAGCCAAAGCCTACAAACACATCCTAGAATATTTTAGGGAAGCCTTGGGCACTGAGATCAATCACTCCAAGTTGATGATCTTTTTCTTTAATACCAATCTAGCTATCCAAAGGAATTTGACCAACACTCTAGGTTTTGAACGGAAAACACTTCCAACCAAGTATTTTGGGATTCCTTTCATAGACAAAGTATAAAAGTTGTCAACTTGGGAAGGAGTAATAAACAGGCTACAGGAGCAAGTAAAAAACTAGACGTATAGGTACCTTAACCTAGCCTGCAGACTAGTCCTAACCAATATTGTTTTACAAGCCATCCCAACCTTTATGATGTCAGTCTTCCCCACTCCACAAGGGATCCTACAGAAAATCATAGCCATCCAGAGGGACTTTCTGTGGCGAGGTGCTGAAACAAAGAAAAAATGGGCCCTGGTGGCCTGGGAGAAAGTCTACAGGCCAAAAAGAAACGAGGGCTTGGGGCTACAAGATCCACAAATGACCAACAATGCATATGGGGAAAAACTCTAGTGGCAGTGGGTCAAAGAAACTGCAACACCTTGGGTAAACCTATGGAAGGAAAAGTACGCGCCGAACACCCGCGACTAGGACAGAATCTGCTTTGGAGGAACCAGGGAAGGCTCAACCATTTTTAACCTAGCCTGGTGCAACAAAGCATGGATTCAAACACACATTTTTTGGGAAATCAGAAATGGAAGAGCAACCAGATTATGGGAGGATGCTTGGCAGCAGGAACCAAAGATGGAAAACTTGGACAGAGGGATACTCCAACAGGACCTCATCACACAAGGAAAAATCAATGTCTATCAATACTGGCAGCAGGGAACAGACCACAACAAATGGAGAAAATGTGACAAGATTAATCCTCAAAACAATGAGATACCCGCAACAACAATAAAAGAGGTGGAGGAGGAACTGGGCAGATGGAAAATAACAGTTACGGAAGGAGAGGACTAGTTGAGGTGGGGCAAAAAAGATGGAGGGGAATTCAACCTAAAAGAATTCTGGCACTATATGGCAGACCTAGACCAAGACAACCTGGTGCAACACTGGGATAAGCTCTGGAACAAACACTAATGGCCAAAGATTAAGATCTTCCAGTGGCTAATATTACACAACCACATCCTAACTTGGGATAACCTAAGGAAAAGAGGTTTCATTGGTCCGTCAAGATATCATCTTTGTCAAACTCATGAAGAAACAACCAACCATATCCTTGACGATTGTGCCTACACTGCGAAACTGTGGGACTGGGCAGCAAGTATCTTCCGCTAGTCCAACAGGATCTGTGGTAACATTGCCGCAACAATCAAGCTCTGGAGAGAAAACTACAGTGACCAAGAAGAGGTGAACCTCTGCTGGACCCTCACCCTAGGAATGATCATATGATCGATATGGAAGGAAAGGAACCAGCACATTTTCAGAAACCAAAGCTGGCCAGAAGGGAAGATCAAGGAAACAATAACCTCCATGATACGTGACATGGTGATGAGACGCAACTGCCAGGAGGGTAGAGCGCAACCCATAGATTATGACTCCTGAGTTCTAGAGGTTTTCCAACTAGAAGGTGGGCACAACCCCAATCCAAACAGACAGTAGTCGCAACTCCAAGTAGGTGAGCGCAATTGGAAACTGCCACCTTCAGGCTCCCTCAAGTTGAATTTCGAGGGGGTGGTGAAAGGCAACCCAGGAAAAACAGGTTTGGGAGGAGTAATCAGGGATAGTAAAGGGAACATCATACAACTGTACGTTGGAAGCCTGGGAAACTCAACCAATAACGCCGCAGAATTTGGAGCCCTGGAGATTCTCAACCGGGAGGGGATGATGAATTCCATAGTGGAAGGAGACTCCACACTAGTCATCAACACAGTGAGAAAACTCCAAAACAGTACCAGAATAGGTAAAATCTAGCGGCACTGGCGATTGGCCTACCTACTAAAAAAACCCAGGAGCACTTGCGGATAGGGATCACTGTGGATTTACGCTGGGTGAGTAGGTCAACAAATGGACTAGCGGACAGAATAGCAAACGAGGGGGTCGAGAACGAAGGTCCACAACTAGACACAATCTAGCGCAACATCCCGCAAGGTCAATTCTAGGTAGACTGCACCCAATTTGAAGAAAACTACTGGGACAATAGGAGTAGTACGGGAGATTATGGCAAGAATGGAGGCGCAACAGACACTGAAGGACACGTAGGTCCCATACAGGAGTTGATGGCCCACCAATCAAATAAGGTTATAAATGCAGACGTAGATCACACATCAGGCGAAGGTACAACACCACGGTCCCATCAATAAAAAGAAGTACAAAATTTACCCATTGGAAAGTAGAAGAGATAACTCGCAGGTGGAAAAGGACGAAGGATGACAGGTTACACTAGGGCCAAGTAGGATCACACCTCACCTAAGTACAGAGATGGGACGGGGAAAGGGATGGCTTACAACAAGCATTGGCATAGGAATGACGACAAGATCATCAAGTGCACATACTCTAGAACAGAGGATACTGACGAGAAGGACCACCTTGAAGAGCAGGCCATGATTGCAAGGATGGGACTGTAGCCGGGTTGGCTCCATAAAGGTAGGGACACCAAAATTTACCACAGAACGAGGCATCACAATCACAGGGGCCACCTTACTTACCAGAAGGGGGTGAAACGGAACAGGGAAATAACCCAACATAAGAACCACCACCTGCAAGTGAAGATGGTACGAATGAAGAAAACCAGTAGCAAGAGAGGCCCCTAGAGGAAGGAACCTCCACAGAGTGCCTAGCGGAAGACAAGAATCGAACAAGCGGCCAAGGAAGCAAAGAGCACCTTCCACACGAAGATAGACACCAAGGGGAAGAAGATCATTAAAATATGGGAGGGAGAAATCAACAACGCCCGCAGGGGCAAAGCCTAGTCAACACTAACCCAGGGAGCAGGGGGGGTACGGGACCCCAAAGCCACACAATCGAGGTTAACCCTCTACCACAGGATGATGGAGGAAGCTTGGAGAACCAAAATTCCGATAGGAAAGATGTGTGTGGACCGGGGGGAGACCAACAGGATGGAAACCAAAGAGAAGAAGAAAGAGCGCACAGGAATTCTCAATCGCCTCAGTAACTTGGAGGCGGGGGTAAAAAGGTTGGTGGAGGACCAGAAAAGACAACAGGAGAAACTAGAGCGGATGGCGGGGCAATTTCATCTCTATCTACGCTACGTCCACCATATAGATATCACTCCATCCGACAGAAATGGAACCCCAAGATGCATCAGAAAGATACGTCTAGTGGAACAGAGGGAGGAGGACAGGGCACAACAGGAAGGGGATGAAGAGCACCCCATCAACCTAGACTAGCCCAGATCATGTCCCTCAAAGTAGGAGCTAACCCCACTATGTTTAGACCTTTTGTTTTCTTTTGATGAAATTTTTTAGATTGGATTATGGTGGCCTGGGTTGGTTTCCTGTAGTGGCGACCCAGGCACTTCTTGTTTATTTTCAAATACTGCATCCCAAGGACCCCAAATCTGATTTCCGTTCAGGCAGATCCTAGGAGTCCAAGCATCAGTTTTGCACTATAACCTTATAACACAATATAGATTCACACACTCATTTACAAAAAAAAAATACAATCTATTTTATGATTTCATCTTTGCCTATCATAATTCCAAACAAGTTTTATATATCAATCATGACATTTTTGAGAAATGGATAATGCTTGCCCTTTTCATCACCATCAAACATGGATTACCCACATAGTGTGCAGATAGCAACTTTCGAGGTCTCACAACTTGCATAGTTTGTAGAGGAACTAGCTTAATCATTAGACAAGTAACACATGAATGGTATCGCATCCCAATTGATCCTCACCAGGCTTGCGCGCGAGGTTATGTGTTTGGTATCGCTGCCTTTGCTTGTTAATCTCCACTTTCTCTTAATTATTACATTTCTTTGTGTAAGATTTTATTCCTTACATTACCACTAATGTGGATGTTGGATTAATGTTTTTCTAATACATGTATTTAGCATAGTATGGGTTGAACATATGCCATTATATTAAACATATCCGTTGTCGTCTAGTCCGGTTAGGATACCTGGTTTTCACCCAGGCGACCTGGGTTCAGATCCCGGCAACGGAATCTGAATCTGTTCATTGGTTCATTGTTTTTATATTTGATTGGAATCGGGCATTGATCACGGCTTCAATGTTTCTATATTTTATTTTTATTTCAAAACTGAGAAAGGAGGTTAAAAGAATTTTATTTTTATTTATAAAATGAGAACCGTTTATGTTTATAATTTTTTATTTTATTATTTGATGATGATGATGATGATGATGATGATGATGATGATTAACGTCCACTAAGACCTAATTGGTCTATCGGACCTTAAGAGGGTAAGTGATTACTTGTGATTCTTTAGAATTTTGT
>JZKD02S0894316.1:69918-94829 GCA_000966675.3 Picea glauca
TTGAACATTTAAGTGGGGTCAAAGGAGGTTGCCCCCTCGAAGAGGCTTATTATATGAAATTATCTCTTTTTCAAGGCGTTGAGTACTTTTCTTGAGGTTTTTCTATGCTATATTGTTGTTTGGTTCTTAACATTCTGTTCAAGCTAAGTCCGGTTTTTCTATGCTATATTGTTGTTTGGTTCTTAACATTATGTTCAAGCTAAGTCCTTCACACAATTCTTTCACCAATTCTCCAATGAATCTTGCTTAACCTTTTCCATGAGAATTCCATCAATATATAGGAGAGAATGAGATGGTTACTTGGATAAGAATGATCCCACAATATCAGGGAATCTAGTAAAAGGATAACCATTCGAATGCCAACCCATTCTTCTAGAAGATTCCCTTCTAGAACCATCGAGACTTCATCTTTTTCCAAGCTTTAGAACAAGTTCGCACCCTAGCTATGTAGCACAGTGCGAGAAGTTCGCACCCTAGCTTAAGGTAGCCTGTGAGAATGGGTCATTCTCGCACCCTAGGATATTAGCAACCTACGAACTCTCTTCAAAAGTAAGTTTTCTGGGAAGAGATGAATGTCACTTTTCTCAGGAGAAAGATCTTCTGAGGAGCTTGAGTACACCATCATCAATACATCATCATGATGACCAAAATCATGGGTAACACCTGGCCCTAGTATCTCCAATCTAGTTGGAGGCACAAGTCATTTTGTCGCTTCTGGTTTTCAAATTCTTGTTGGAGGTCAACCTCAAGCTGGGGGGAAATATCAAGTTTGGGGGAAACCTCAAGTTGGAGGCCATAACCTAGTTTATGGACAAAGTATACCTGCATTACAATATCAACCTCGAAATTTTCCTTTCCAAGGAAATCAACAACCACTTGAGGGGAAACTTCCTCAAGTTAATTCTTTTGTACCCCCTAATCTCGGGCAACCGTATATGGGTTCTATGAATACTACTTGGGGTCAAAATTTTTGGTCTAATGCTCCTTTTCAAGGAAGCTTACCTAATCAACCAACTCATTTTTTCTATTCGACTCAAAATCCTCCACCACCTAATTTTTGAGGACTTTCTAACTATCTATAGACTATGTATGGTCCTACTGGTATACCTACAAGGCTACCTCCTCAAAACTATCAGTTTCCTCAAGTAAACAGACAATTGCCTTTTCTTGCTACTTTGGATTTATCGGATTTATGGATTTTGAATGATCCTATTTTTCATTCTCCTTATTGGCCCATCATCCTGACCAAATTACCGTCAGACATTCCTAAGTTTGACGTCCGATCGGGAGAAGACCCAAATAATCACATCATGACTTTCCATATTTGGTGTTCATCCAACTCATTGATGGATGACTCTATAAGATTACATCTTTTCCAACGGACTCTTACGGGTTCGACAGCCAAATGGTATATTGAGTTACCCTGAGGATTCTTTAATGACTTTAACACCTTGGCCATGGCATTCTTAACACATTACCAATTGTCAATTCGATATGAGAGGGGAACTGAAATTTTGGGTTCATTTAAACAATCCTCTTCTACTCACATTTCTGATTATATTCATGAGTGGAGGAGGAGAAGACGCTTAATCAAAGTTCCCCTTCCTGATCAACTATTGGCCGAGTGGTTTACCAAATCACTCATTGGTCCTATAGCCCGCGATGTTTCCATGGGTGGTGTCGTCACTGAAGAGCAGGTGATTAGTCGTTCTCAATATCCAGATCTCGTTTATTCACAAACAAGCACACTATATGACTTAATTCTTGATGCTCTTCGCCCATCTATGAATCCTACCCCAACACCTCCAGTAGCTTCTCATGTTGTTGATGGCGTGATTCGCACTTTTCATGCTGAGACTCAATCTAAACAATCCATTCATGCCAATCCCAAGTCTACTACTTCTATTGTACAAAATACACCTAATCTGACTCCTTCCCCCAGTAAAACCTCTGAAGTTAATTCATCCCAATCTACACCTACCGGTAAAAATCAAAATAAAAAGAAAGGGAAGGGTAGGAAGAAGGAGGACAAAATAATAATCAACAATCTGAGAAACCCAAAACATAACCTTCTGATGACAAAGACAAGAGTAAACCTTGTTATCCTTTCCTTATTTGTGGTGAGGATCATTATACAAAAGATTGTCCACGACGTGTTGAGGTTACTAAGTTCCTGCAAACGACCGGGGCACCTCCTACACCCGTCGTCTTGTCACAACTGTTTCCTTCTCAACAGCAGGCCCAATTGGTCATTCATGACCAACCTTCTCCCTCTACCACATCTTATGTACTTATGTGTACTGGTGACTCCAAGAAGAACGAAGTTGTAGTAGCAACTTGAGCCAAAGATTATTCTCCTTCAAAAGAGAAAGTTGATGATTCACCACCTCCATTGTTTCAACCTCCTCCACCAACTTCACCTCCAAATGGTCCTCTTCATCTTGAATGACCAAGCCTAGATACATTTCTTCGTCCTCTTCCCAAGGGAATTGTTTGAAAGTCTTCATTCAATCCTCACATGCGTGTTGCCCAAAACTATAGTATTGTAGAAGACCTTGCGCAAGCACCCTCTGCGATGTTGGCTCTCAAAGTCCTTCAATTTTTTCCTACTCAACAAAAGGTGTTGTTAAAGGCTATTGGTGGAATTGATCCTACCGATACCAATTTGATAATCTTTGACTTGGAAGATCATATTCCAAGGCTTCTTCCTCAATTAGCATTTCAAATACAAGTTGTTGTGGAAAATAAGAATATTTGTCGAACCATTATTGATGAAGGAGCCTCGACTTGCATCATGTCCGTCACTTGTTGAAAAGCTATTGGCTCTCTTGCCCTTACTGAGTCGCACAATACTCTTAATGCTTTTAATGGTACATGGTTTAAACCTTATGGTGTTCTTCCTTCGTTGTCTATTATGTTAGAAGGTAAGGCAGTTAATGTCGAGGTTGAGGTATTTGATGCACCTCTTGATTACAACCTTCTACTTGGTCATAGCTATATTGATTCCATGGGTGCAGTTGTTTCTACCATTTTCCATGTGTTACATTTCCCACACCAAGGAAAAGTCATTATTGTCAATCAACTGACCTTCTTTAATTATGATTCCAATACTAGCAACATACCTTTCATTTCGAAAACACTTCCCAGTTATGAGAATGTCAGTGTAGGTATTTTAAAAGATTCAACATTAATGGGTACATTTCCTATTCCACCACCTGATATTCCTCCTCCTTTTGTCACCTCAATTAACATGATATCGACTATTGTTCGTGAAACCCCTGAGTCTTATGACCCATGGATAGTACCTAGATCTGGTGATTGTCTTCGTTACGACGACTGAATGCCTTTGAGTCTGGTAGAATCGCCTTATCAAGATATTCAACCGACAACTTCTTCTCCTCTTTCTCTCTGTGATACATCTACTGATTTGTTTCACGTGATATTTCCTACTGATGAGATGATCATGACGGTCATGTATATGGAATATACGCCATGGGACGATGGGCATCATCGTTATATTCTCTTCCTGGAACCTGAGACCACAGAGAGTTACCAACGGATTTCGACTTTGTCTACCATTGTTGTTATCTCCTCTATTCCTAAATCGACACACAATGTTTTGTATGAATGGAACTTGGGTAATATTTCACCTATCATCCCTCTTGAAATATCGATTAAACCTGGAGTTGTGGAAAATGTTCATATTGGTGCCTCATGTTCTACTGATGAGGTCCATACTTATAAAGTCGATTTCCAACAATTCTGTGATGTTTTTCCTGGAGTTATAAAGAAATTCCTGGTATTGATCCTGATATTTTTGTGCATGAGATTAATACTTACCTGGACATTAAACTCATTCGACAGAGACTTTGCCCAATACACCCACGCAAAGCTGCTGCTATTAATATTGAAGTTGAAAAACTTCTTAAAGTCGATTTTGTGCATCCTGTGGCTTTGATCGATTGGGTGTCCAATATTGTTCTGGTTAACAAGAAACAAGGCACGATCTATGTTTGTTTATATTATAGGGATATAAACAAAGATTGTCCCAAATACAATTATCCAACCCCTTTTGTTGACCATATTGTTGACGACTGTGCCAAGAGTGATATCTTCTCCTTGATGGAGGGTTTCTCTGGCTATAATCAAATCAATATTTTTCCTGTGGATCAACATAAGATTGATTTATTTTCCCTTGGGGAACCTCGCATACCGGAAACTACCTTTCGGTCTAAATAAATTTGGTGCGACTTTTCAGTGCGCTATGTCTTACGCTTTTCATGACATTAAGCAAATTGTACAACCATATCTAGATGATCTACCGACGCATTCTATGCGTCATCAAGATCACCCGACACATCTATGGGCCATTTTCCTACGCTGTCTTTATTATCGCATATGATTGAATCCACACAAATGTGTTTTTCTGTGGAGTCTGGATGACTTCTTGGTTTTATCGTGTCTATACATGGGATTAGGGTAGACCCCTTGGAGGTTGAGTCTATTCTCAATTTACCTCCTCCTTCCACACTACGCCAACTCCAAAGTTTGCAAGGGAAGGCAAACTTTTTACGTCGATTCATTCCCAAATACGTTGAATTAAAAAAAGGATTTACTCGGCTTCTTAAGAAAGGTTACGATTTTGTATTGGATGACACTGCCAACAAATCCTTTGAAGCTTTGAAACTCACCTTAACCCGTACACCACTATTGTTTCCACCTGATTATAGTCGAGATTATTTCTTGTACTTAGCTTCTTCAGACTCTACCATTGCTATGGTTCTATTCCAAGAGGATGATTCACACGATGAACATGTTATATACTATTTGAGTCGAAGTCTCACGACCACCGAAACCAAATATTACATGTGGAGAAACTGGCCTTGGCAGTTGTTCAAGTTGTTCAATGTTTTCGTCACTACATCTTATTACGCAAAACCACAATCATTTCTGATTGCAACCCCATGCAACACATACTTATTCGACGATTGTTGGGGGGAAAGTACTCTAAATGGATAGTTATTCTCCAAGAGTTTGATTTGGAGTTTGAATGCGCCAAGTTAAAGAAGTATTTGGATTTTTTCGAATTGATATGTGACCTTCCCTCTACTAAAACATAAACTGTGGCAGAGGATTCCTTACCTGATGAATCTCTCTTTCTGATCAGTTCTGACGACATATGGTATGGAGATATTATCATTTATCTCCAGACCCAAAATTTTTGGCCTAATATTTCTAGTACAGATCGTCGTCGAATTCGGTATCAAACCCGTCAATACATTATCATCGGTGATACCCTTTTCCGTCGTGGTATTGATTCCATATTTCGATGATTTATCACCTATGATGAAGCCGAGAAAGATTTGAATGACTGTCACTCTGGAGCACGTGGTGGTCATATGTTTGGGTATGCCACTACCCAAAATATCTTACGAGATGGTTATTTTTGGCCTTCATTGTTTAAATATTGCATTAATGTCATCCAGAAATGCCATGCTTGTCAAACCTACAACAATAAGATCCGATCTCACCCTGTAGTTTACATTGGTCCATTCGCTAAATGGGGCATTGAATTCATGAAATGTAACCCTCACTCGTCTAAGGGGCATGGATACATCATCGTAGCTGTGGATTATTTCACTAAGTGGGCCGAGGTGATGCCTACATTTGATAATACCAGGAAAACTACAACATTATTCATATTCAATCATATCGTTACTAGATTTGGTGTCCCTCAAGCCATCGTCATTGATCATGGTAGTCATTTTCACAATTTCATGATGTCTGAACTTACCGAGAAGTTGGGTCTTTGACATGAAAACTCAACCCCTTATTATCCATAGGCCAATGGCCAGGTTGAAGCAATCAACAAAGTTGTCACTACTATGCTGCGACGGATGGTAGGAATTCACAAGTCAAGTTGGCACACGATGTTGTTCTCAGTATTGTGGGCCTATTGGACATCCGTTAAGTCTTCCATGTGATTCACACCTTTCCAATTAGTATATGGTATTGAAGCAATTTTGTAGATTGAATGTGAAATATCATCTTTGAAACTAGTTGTTGAACTTCTCCCTAACACCTTGGCTGAAGAGGAACATCTTTTGTATTTGATGCAATTAGACGAGACCCACCATGATGTTGCCTTAGTCATTGAAACTCAGAAAAAGTGTGTCAAAGATCAATATGACAAGCATGTCAAACTATGTGTATTTTAAAGGGTGATATAGTTCTCCTGTACGAACAAGATCGTGACTTACTAGGGGTCGGTAAATTTGAGCCCATGTGGAGGGGCCCTTATATTGTGAAACGAGTGTTGGAGAAATGGGCATATGAGTTGGTATATTATGATGGAATTCCTTTGAGTGAACCCAAAAATGGGGTTTACTTGAAGAATTACTATGCTTAAATCATTTTTGCATGAGTGTTGTGTATTTTTAGTGTGTCATACTCTTGTGTGCTTTTTCATTTTTTGGTTCCGCTTTTCATCTGTTTACCTTGCAGTGTGCTTGGTTTCCATATGTCGGTGTCTTCGCTACCCTATATCGGCTTCTATGATGGCGCTAGTCACAGTACTCAAAACTTACCATCTGTTGCTTGGGAAATCTATGCACCTACAGATGAATTAATCACTCTACATGGTGTTTGCCTTGGTCGTGAAACTAATAATATCGCGGAATACAGTATAGTTATTAAGTTTTTAACTAACGTTGTTTCACTTGGAATATGTCATCTTATTGTATGACTTGATTCACAGTTAGTAGTACTACAATTGAGTAATATTTATTCCATCCGAAGTCCTACTTTGTTATGGGTATATTTACAAATTCGCCTCTTGGAACGACATTTTGATTACATTGAATATCAACACATTCCTAGATGTCTAAATACATTGACAGATGCATTGGCTAATTATGTGTTAGACAAACATTTAAGACATTTATAAATCCAATCATACTTTTTACAAAAACAAGAAAGTCGTACGAACATTATATTTATAACGATAAAAGTTTACAAAAAGTATTTTTCTGAAGACCAAAATATCAAAAATGTGAAGCTCATGGCTTCATTTACAAAAAGCATCAAGGATGTTGCTTGTTGTAACAAGAGAATTCTTGTGCTACTCTATTAAGTAGTTGACCGATAGATACAGATACGTCCACTGTATGGCATTGATAGTGCCTAGGAAGCTCATTCACTATGGCATCAGTGACATGCATGGTTAGTCCCTCCAGCTTCTATTCTATAGCCTCGAGATCTGCAGAAGCTACCCCTGCTACAACACCTCTCTCTCTGTGCCTCTAGATGGGAGATGATACCAATGGAGGATAAGTCCCCACATCTGCATTGTTGAGGGCACTTGATTAGTCATCGGATAAATAACACAAAAAGCATTTTATATAATTAAAATATCAAAAACATTATATAAACAAAAATTTCCTTCTTACCTATGTCCCCCCACTGGGATCCATCAGGAAGAGCTAGATATGGATCCCCATGGAAATCTACCCCGACATATGCATAATATTCCACCATGAGCAATTGATTCCTTAGCCATTGGAAGAAGACATCGTCATACTTGACGATGGGAACACCACCATGTCGAGCCATAAGATCCACCCACCTCTTCATCTGTGGATCATGTGGAGCAGGTATACCCCACTCCACCTATAGATGTAGGACATGAACTCTCTCTAGAAAGAAGGACACCAAAATGGACCCATATCCAAATTGCTTTAATCGACCATTTCGACACTTCGTAAGTTGTTTTTTCATGTTTTTCAGGACACCCTCACACAAGTTGAAGACTTTGGGTTTCATGCATTCTATCGCATACTGAAAATGGATCTGCAAAACCATATGGGGAGATGCAATCCCTTCCATGCGAGTAATAGTTTAAAGTATGGTCCACAACGGTAAATCCTAAACATTTCTGATGGCTACCTTACCATTGTGTTTTTTGGTACCTGGCACACAATGATGAAAAACGTAGTAATCCATAGGTTCACCTCCACCCCTGCTACCTGTGAATGATACCTGTGAATCACAACAAGACATCCCTATCATGAAATAGATAACCTCTATATCTACTGTGAGTGTGTGGACACCCACGCAAAATGCATGTTCGTTCACATCCCACATGTGAACGAAATACTCTAGCAGCCTCAACTGTGCTCTCATGCCCTGAATCCTGAAAATTTTGAGTAACCCACATTTTCTTAGAGCCATAACTGTCCCGGAGTCATTCCTAGCGAAATAATCCTCTTCTTCATGCTCTTTCTCACACCACTCCAACATCTTGACCAAGGAAATTATGCCAAGGAACATTAAAATAAAGTTAGAAACATAAAAATTCTTTCCTGGGGGTTTTTCTAGTTAGGTTTATCTTTTTAAATTTTTGGTTGTAGTCGTTGTAAGGATGTGCATTCACGCAAAGAGACGTCGTCGTACCCTGCCTATAGGGTCACCTACGACAATGCAAGATTGTCACAGTTCACAATATAGGGCACCTGTGATGATCTCAACATGTAGGTAGCCCCAAAATATCGACCCAACACACAAATTTAACCAATGAAAACAAATATTGAAACCATGAAAAGATGATGAAGAAGAAGATTAAATGTTTGACAGAGATGGTTTGCAAAATGATCCACCACACGCTCCGTAATTGACAGTTGAAATTCAGGGAGAAAAAGGGCTTTGGAGCACTATTTGGGTAAATTTGCAAATGAAATGGTAAAATGGTGTTTTGGGCCTATTTTATTGCTTTTTACCACTTTTTATTTGCAAAATTATATTATTTTATATTTTATCCATGCCCTAAAGTCTTAACAACTTGGCAAAGTGTTGACTTTTGCAGATTAAAAGGTCTAGAGACGAGACATTTGAACAAGGGTCCACCCTTTTCAGTTTGTTTTTGCATATTTCTTATGTATAGATCCTTTTAGGGTTTTTTAGGAAAAGCTTCGAGCAGAGTCTTAATTCTTTCTCACGCTCGTAAAAGCATGAGAATGTAATCGATTAGTCGTTTTTCATTTTTTCGAACTCGCATTGGTAATATGAAAAACGAAAATGATGGAATATCCTTTAAGCTCTTTTCTAGCTCCCTAAAAATGAAAAGATGGTTGAGCAACCTTGTTCTTTTCACGATCGTAAAAGTATTTGAACAAAACGCGTAATGAGCAGTAGGTTATCTCTTTTTCGGTCTCTTAAGACTAACTTACGAAAAAGGACCTGATGGAGTTCTCTTTAAGTGTTTTTCAGACTCTCTAAAAATGAAAAACCCTTGAGTTTTCTTTCTTTGGACTCATTAAACAAACATTGAAAGACCCATATGGAATCGAATCACTCCTTCTTAGGGTTCGTTAAACATGCTCCGAGGGAATCGTCTGAAGGATGAGATTACATCTACAAGCATATGTTATCCTCCTCAAGCTTGTGTAAAAATAAAGAGGTACTCACCAGAAATGGTGGGGGAAAATTAGGAAAGAAATGTGTCTCTGTATTTTTGTTAGTGGCAGTAATAGTCGCTCTTGAACATGACACCCCTCTTCATCATTGTATCCGGTTTGGAAAATCATTTGCCTCTCGTTTGACCATCCACAAGTTCATATTTTGGGTCTTCCTTGAGTCAATTCTACCAAGACAATTGTCATGTCATTCATATCTTCAAGAGAATTCCAACCTAAACAAGCCTTCTATCGAGTCAGCCATCTGCAATTATAAATTTTCTACCATATCGGCCTTCTGTGTGTCAGTTCTGAATCACTTCATACCCTGATCTACTTCAAATCTATTACATATTTCGTGTCATTGATGGGGGATACATCAAGGCCCTCCTATGATGAGTCTTTTCCTATTGAATTCAACTCATTATCCGAGAACAAGACTTAGAAATCATTTAGTACCTTAGAGCATGCATGCATCAATGGCAAGTTTCTTTGCTTTCAACAGTGGGTTCACATCATTGACCCTTGATTGGAATATTCCATCGAGTGTTCAACTTCAACTCATTTATTCACATTCGTTGGATTGTACTAGGGTACCTTGGGAGTCATTGACATCAATGGTGATTTCCTTCGCACTTGTTAACGGTTTTCATTAATGACTGGTAATCAAGCGGTTTCTACCATGTGCGACTTCAACCCCTGTAATCACATGGCTAGATTCGTACTTAGAAACTATGGAAATGAAGACCCTAGATCTCATCATTTTGGTCTAGGTTGCGACAGAGTATTCATAAGTTTGTACTAACACATAGATCCATTGTGTATGTCTCATGGCTATGTCCGATTTTGAATTATGTTAGAGCATAGATCCACAGTGTATTCTTGGTGGCTATGTTGAATCATAATGGCATGGATCCACAGTGTATGTTTAGTGTCCATGAATCACTTGACACTTATGGTTAGAGTCACTTGTAGACTGAGCATGGGAATGCCTACCTCAAAAAATGGTATGTTATTATGTGAATGCTTGATTGTTTGCAAGTTCCCGATCGATGCGCTCATTGTTTTCGACACACACATTCTACAAAGTATTTCAACTGTCACGAGTTCCAGCTTCATACTTTGGGGGGCATTCTGTTACACATTATTTTGGTCACCTCAGTGATCAACTGGCAACATGTGTTCATGTTCCCTAAAAATATTAAAAGAGAATTTCTCAATGAGAAAAGTAGTTTTCTTTCCTCTTTCAAACACCATAACAAGAAAGGTCACCGCACGCTGCTATATGCATGGGTTGTGACGATGCATGATCGTCACACTCTTAGCTAAAACTAGACTTCGACGTCGTCACACGCTTCTTGTGCATAGGGTACGACGATGCTTAAAGCATAGGAAAAGTCAAAATTCATGAATGTTCTAGAAAGGAATCTTCTAGAAGATGAGGTGGCCTCTGATCGGTTTGGACCTTACTTGCTTCTCTGATTTAGTGGGATCATCCTAATCTCCTCATCCATCTCTCTTTCACCCTATATAACGAGGGATCTCTCATGGAAAAGGCTAAGGTTGAATAGGCTAAGATTTGCATGGAGAATTCTACTTTAGATTATGCCTGAGAGCTTTGCTTTAGTTCTTCAAGTCAGATTGTGGATCTTCTTCATTCAAGGCATTGGAGCAAAGGTGTGTGTGTTGAATCAAAAAGCCATTGAAAGGGGACCTTGAAACATCAAGGCATGGGTTGTATTCTCCACTTTCCATTTAATTTAATAAAACAATACATTTCTTCCCTATAAAAGCATCTCGTCTTCTATTGTATAATTCTTTGATATTTTACATAGACTTCATTAGAATATATGTATCTTTGTTTTCCCTCTTCAGTGGTTTTTGATTCTTAGACAGACTTACCATTCTGCAAACCCAAGGAAGGATCTACAAGGACGACACTAGCGAGGATCAAACATCATTTAAAAGGTACGCCACTTGTACCTCACTAAACTAGTCTATATGACAATGAAGTTTAAGGAGAAGTGTGTATTATGTTCTATTTTGTTCTAGTTTCTTGTGGAATTTAGGGAGATCTATTTGTGTCCGCACTTACCAATTAGTCCGATAACAGTGCAGGATGATGGGGAAAGAGGATCGTGGATTGGGATTGTTGTAGGTGGAAATTGACTATGAACATGGGAATTGGGCTGTGAGAGAGAGGTAGAGAAACCCATAGGTAATTTCCCCTTGTGGACTCATAGTCGCAATTGGGAGGTGGTCTATGTTACAGAGATATTTTCTACAACAAAGAGCCTATGGTTGGGTGGAACATCCTTCCTCTACAACTAGTTGATGTATAATTCCCAAAAAGATAAGTGTTGATGACTTACTTATGATTATGATGAATTAATGTTGTTTATTTCATGGATTATATTAGTTTCTAGTTTGTTCATTTCTATTTGCAATTTTAAGTCTACATTTTAAATTTATGGTGCCATGGTGACTAAATGGTTTAATTATATTGTATAAGCCTACATTATAGTGCATGTATATGTTAATTAATTAACGATAGGGTAGTGAGGAAAGGTATTAGGACATGTAATTTAAAGATATGGTATAAGAGCAAAAAATTTGGAGCGTCAAAATTGGTGGCTTCAAGAGTACACCATATCCTCAATAGAGTACTTAAAATATGGTATGTTACAATTATGTTTTGAGGAGATCATGATGTCATTGCTCATCCATCTATGGATTATCCATTATAGTTGATCATTATGAGCTTGATCCTTAAGGAGTCTTCAAGGTTTATTGTAATAAGGTTTTGGAGTGTAATAAAATGATTCGTCTTCAATAGTGGATGTTTCTTATTATGTTTGTGGTGTATGTTTATTCAATAGGAGATTAGATGATTAATGATCAAGAATTGTGCTCTTTATTTTCTAACATATCATCACAAAAATATTTTTAATATGGTATAATTAAGCACCTAGTTTTCAAACACTTCTTATCATATGCACATTTTGGTACTTGCCAATCCAATATAGTCTTCACTTTCTTTGGGTCCATGCTTAGTGTTTTCCATGAGATTAAAAATCCCAAATAAACCAACTCATACTTGAAAATTTCATGTTTATTCAAGTTTATTTGCAATTTATCCTCATCCAAAACTTCTAGAATCAATCTAGTATGTTGCAAATGCTCGCCTCTTCTACCACTATAAATCAAAATTCCATCCAAGTACACAACAATGAACTTACCTTATTAAGGACATAACACTTAAATCATCACTCTCATAAATACACTCAGTGTGTTAGTCATACCAAAAGGCGTGACCAACAATTCATACAACCCATACTTTACCATGATATTGTTCTTCATTCATCTCCTTCTTTGATTCAAATATGATGGTATCCATTTTTTAAATCATTGTTGCTAAAATATTTGGTGCCACTCAAGTTGTCCAACAAGTGATCCATATTTGGAAAAGGAAACCTACACACTTTAATATTGTTTAGTTCTCTCAAGTCAATACACATGCCTCAGTCTAGCATATTGTTTTGGTGTCAACAATACTAGTACATCACATATACTTTTACTTTCTCTTATCATTCCTATTGATAACAAATCCTCAATCTGTTGAATCAATTTCACAACTTCCAATAGATTCATCTTGTGTGTGGCATGACTTTGTATTGATGGAAATCATGGTGCCAAATCTATCTCATGCACAATCTTCCTTCTTAGCATAAGTTCATCTAGCAAGTCTTCTCTCATAATTTCCAAGAACACATCCTACTATCTTCTCACTTTCTTAGGTATCTCTTTCTCTTGTATGCTCATTTCTCCTATTTCATGATGTTCTTCTTTCACACTCCTAGAAACTAATGCATAATCTTTGTCTCATTTATAAAAATCAAGAAATTTTATGTTGTTACCAATAACACCTCTCTCGGGTTTTCATCATGTATAGGTAGCAATTGAAACTATTTATCATCCATCATGATGGTATATTTATTCTTCCTCCTATCATGCATCGTGCAATGATCAAAATACCATGGTCTCCCCAGTAGCAAGTGACATGCATCTATAGGGATCACATCACATAATATCTCATCTCGATAGTCATCAATGTGAAAATATATTGTACATTGGTTGGTCATAGTCACATCTTATCCTTTTTGGAAACCAAAATAACTTATAGGGATATGGATGCTTATGTCATGTCAACCCCATTTTCTCAACCATCTCTACTAGAACCATATTCTATGTGCTACTAGAATTAATCACAACCTTGCAATACTCACCATCTTACTTATGTTGGTTTTAAAGATGTTTTTCTTCAACCAATTATTTTCGTTGGGTATTTTTTGTTGTTGTGTCGTTTTCACTTTGTGTAACATTATTTTATCACCTCTTTTTGTTCTTACTACAACTACATTGTCTTCTTAAATTTCACCTTAGGCTAATTGCATTATAGCCTCGTTACTCTATGTGACATCCCTATGCAAGATTACAAACATCTATGACCTTCATCTCCACATGTAGTTGTAAATTTCCCTTCTGTATACATCAACATTTTCCCCTCTACCTTAGAATCCACCTCAAGTTTTGCCTCTATTTTTTCATTATGTGTTGCCTTCCACTAATCCGAATTTTAGGGGTATATGGTCTAAATTTGGATGCAAAAGTCATAAAGTTATAAAACTAATAGATTGTCCATGTGGATAAGGAGATGTCCACCTCCTCATTAATTAATTGGGCTAACATGTTGTCCATATGGGTCAAAGAGATACATCTATAATTTGCTTTGGAATAAAAATATTTTATTCCAAAGCAAATTATAGATGTAAAAATAAAGATGTAGCGATATTTAATTGTATAAGAAATTACAAATGTCAAAATAAATATTTTTAATTCCACGAATCACAAATCTAAAAGTGATCCCATAAGTCAAGGGAAAAAATCAAATATTGCCTAGTCAAAAACTCCTTATTCTGCATCATTCAATTCAATTTATTTAAACATGCTCTCATAAGATTGAACCTTGCTTAGCAAAAAACTCTTTATTCTTTATCATTTCAATCTATTTGAATTTTTTTTTAATTAATTTATGTATACATCCATTATAAAATCTTTTAATATTTCTAATTGAAAAATATAAATTAAACAATAAAGTTTGATTAACTTATGTATACATCCATTATAAAATTGTTTAATACTTTTAATTGAAAAATATGAATTAAACTTTAATTTATTTATATGTATAAAGGTTACCACATTATTTAATATAATTTTTTTAAAACAATTACACAATTTAAAATAATATCATAATCTTCACTTCTTATCATTCCTTACCTATAAATTCAATTCCTTTAAACACTATAATAACTAAAATTGTATACTTAATACAATTTATGACTTAATTATAATGATAAATAATAAAATATAATTTCTTTTTCAATTATAATTTAATTAAATATAAATATTTAATTATATTTATAAAAAATTATATGAATAAAATGTATGCTATAAAATATATAATTTGAAAAATGTTGGATGATTACCATACTCATCCAAAAATTTCATACTACATTTTTTTAACTTTTAATTTGGCTTTTTCAAAAATTTTTATAAAGTTTTATATTTCATATGTGATATGATAGTGAAATTGATGATGACAAACCTCTAAACCAGAAGTATCACAAAGAATTAGCTAACCACCAAACACACTAAGCATGCATAATGTATACACAGATGCATAATGGATAATAGAGTAGGGTATTAACACTTTAGTGAGTGAAAATATTAGTTTTATATAAATTATGGATAAAGTGAAAGTCCTACAAAATTTACTTTATTTGAGAAATTATGTAATATTGTTTTTTAAATAATGAAAATTTTGACATAATTTCCTCACTCTAAAAAAAATTACAAATGAACATAAAAAGAACCACAAGTACAATGTCCAATAAATAAATAAATAAATGTATATTATAACGTATAAAATATATATATAATTATTTCATTTACAATTTAAAATTTTCTCACTTTCAATTATATTCTTATCATTTAGACAAATACTTTCTACGAATCTTATTTCTTTACATTTGAACAGGAAAAAAATAATACAAAAAAAGTTTATCTACCCTCATTCCATTTCTTGTCCTAGAATTAAGGGAAGAGAAGACTTGAGAAGTTGGAAGAATGAACTTACCTTTGAAAGGTTTCTTGTTGGGGACCACAATGAGGTTTCTTACAGCTTTCGTTGAAGATGTATCTTAAAGAAAATTTCTTCTTTTACCTTGTTGTGAATATGGAATAAAGAGCTACCTAGTGTGCTCCAAAAATTGTGCTTACACTCATTATTTTGCTCAGCAGAATTACCTAAAATAATGAAGAGATTTAAATAATTAAAAATACCTTCAAAAAAATAGATTATAAATATTGAAAGCACTATCACAAATTACTGAAATTAATAAGAAATAAGAATTGACATGAAAGTAGCATGAAACAACTGATGAACTCTTTTGTAAACTATTTCATGAATAATTATTAAAATAGTTATTTTTAATATATAAATGAATTAAATATCTTCAAATACTTAAATTGCAATTTGATTTTGTAATGTTATTGATTAAGATTTACAATTTCATTAATATAAAGTAAATCTCATAAAATTTTAAATAAAAAAATACAAACTTGTTTTTATTAATTATGAAAAACAATACAACACAAATAGATGTTTTTAAAATTATAAATCAGCTTAACCTATCAAAACATTTAGTTAACTAAAAACTCAAAAAAAAAATATTGTAAAATTTGAATAATGGTCAAGCAACATATCTTCTTTAAAAGCAATGATCTTCATGTGAATTGTTATTTACAACATAAAATAAAATTCAACATTACAAGACTACTAAAACCATTTTTTCCTATTGGTTAAAAATAGGTTTCAATGTGATTTCCAATCAAGATGTGTACACTTCTAGCTTTCATATAGAGAGGATTGAACACCAGTGAGCTCATTGCTTACCTTTAAGTGTAAATTCATGCACCATAAGAAAAGGAAAGGTTTCTAAAAGTTATAATGTTCTAAAGAAATGATTATTTTAGAAAGATATTTTGTTGAATCCATTTTTACATTCAAAAATGGATTTTAAATAACAAAAAATAATAATTTAGTACAAATTTATATGGTTGAATTCCAGCGATAAAAACCATTTCATAGAACAGATAAACAACTACATAAAAAAATTCCATAACACTGCACATTTTATTCTCTTTCTGCCTTTTCAAAGGTATCTAGCAGATCATTTATCCGTTATTTGAAGCTGATTTCATAGGGGAATTCATATCTAATTCGATACAGGTTTTGGAAGATTCCTGTTTTAGATTAAAATGGTATGCTACTTTTGACATAATCAATTAGATAAATGTGATTTATGTTAATAAATAAAATTGTAGTAAGTACTCGAATTTGTTAATGATCTCTTTATTTTAAGAGCAGAGGAAATTAAGAAAAGTGTAGTAAGTACTGGAATTTGTTAATGTTTTCTTTATTTTAACAACAGAGAACAGAGAAAATTAGTAATGTGAAAATCTAAATATTTATTTTAAATATATGTTTTTGGTAAATAAAAAAATTGTACTAAATACTGGAATTTGTTAATGATCTTTTTATTTTAAGAGCAGAGGACTTTAGTACTCTCAGAAAATTGAAATATTTGATTAAAATTTGTGATATTTGGAAATGTTAAAAAAAAACATCCTTTAAGTTTTTCGGTTTGAAAAAACTCCTTGGGTTTTAGATGCCTTGGTGATGCTTATAGTACATCAAATTCACAAAATTAGCTAAAGATTATTATTAATCTTATTCTGTTTTTAGCAGTTTTCAAATTCTTCCTATTATTTTGTATTATTTTGTAGGGGCCTTTAATGACCACCCATTCCAGTTAATTTTTCTGTGAATAAGTGGTTCATTGTTTTCTTCTTTATCTTTCCCTTTGCCTAATCCCTTTTCCTGATTTTTCTAATTAATCAAATTCATAAATGCGGCTCTCTTAATGCCACTATCCCAAATAGCCAAATTTTGCACACCTTTTTTAATAAGATAATCAACAATTGAACAATGAACATTATCCAAGTGCCTCATGTACAACCTTGAAGGGCCAATGCTGCCTAGGCATGCTTAACTTTTAATGGCCAGATTTTTAGTTAGTTATGGTCCATTTGCTAGTTCAGAGTATGCTCACGGATCTGGTAGACCTATTTGATTTTCTCCAGAGGTACTGCAGTTGATATTTGACCTATGTGATTTTCTCCAATAGTACTGCAGTTGATATTTACAGTAAAACAACCCAGACTTTTGGTAGCACAGATGATATCTGTTTTGCCCATTTCAGTCTTGCAGTGTGTTATATCCATAAATTGTTGCAGTTGATATTTACAGTAGAACAACCCAGACTTTTGGTAGCACAGATGATATCTGTTTTGCCCATTTCAGTCTTGCAGTGTGTTATATCCATAAATTGCTGAGTTAGGAAAGAAAAAAAAAGATATTAAGTAGTAAAATATAAGAAATAATAAAAATAAAGTAAATTAATAGTCATAGCTCTTCATAAAACTCACCAAGGTGTACCCCTTAGGATTATTTATACAGGGTCTTCCCATTGTAAAAGGCATCTCATTTTTATCAATCATCTTTTATATATCTTTAATTTATTATTTCTCAGATTATTTGGTAAGTCATCGTGAGTTTTTTTTAATGCTCCATAGTGTTTATTCTGGAAACAACAAATTGTATTCTAAGAGTTCAGGCTCAAAGATATTATGCCTTAATTGGTCAATTTCACAATGTTAACAAGGAATTCCGAACTCTTATTGTAAAGGTCAGAATTGGCAATTACCTAACTGAGTTTACTTCTAAGCTTGTAAAACCAATTTGCCTCTTACAGAAATCGCAATCCTAAAAATATTTACTTAAAAATTCTGAAATTGCTGATTACCAACCATACAGTTTCCATTCAAAATTATAGATTGAGAAAGTACTGTATGTTACAAGAGTGGATCACCTGCTTAAAATTCACAACATAATTTTTTTGGTACTAACTCAGATAACTTCACAAATCACAATTCAAAATTAAGGAAGAAGGGTTAAAGAGTGCATTGATTATTTGCTTTGGAAATTGGTGATAAGAGATGCACAGAGTTGTTTTTGCTCAATTGTCGAGTTATTTTGTATCTCACCCCATGTTTTTGGCTTCTCCAAATGCCTACTAACTATTGCAAGCTGTTGTGAAGTTACAAGTGCACATTCTACAAAACCTATCACTAAATATGTTTTCTGCATAATAATAGAGACTCATTTAATGAACTCTTTCCATTATTGTATTGGGTTTTATTTTCCATTACTTAGTTAATTGGGTAGTTAGATCTATTATACTAATAATAGAGACTCATTTAATGGATTCTTTTTTACTTTGTCAAATGGACCATTTTGTAATGTTATATGAAGGCCTAGAAAACCTTCTCATAATATCAAGTTACTCATTTTGGATTCTCTCATATTTTCTATTGTTCATTGTGAGATTAATTAGCTCCGATTGATTTACTAGTAATTAGTTTTAGAGGCGAGAGCCTCACCTCCCGAGTATTTCATTTACATGTTTTTATCAATGTTTTTTTTTCATGCAATATTGGCACGTCTAAGCTCCTCCTCTCTTGGCATTCAAGTAATCGAGATCTCAACCCCGGGGATCTGGATCATCCACTAATCTATCATCCTTCTCTTCACGTGAATCCCCTGTGTGCAATGTTGAATTCCTTCTTCTAACTCAACCACCTCTTGCTTTATTGGCATTCTTCTATTTTTGTTATGTACTAACTTTTCTTCTACTTTCAATGTCAATTAATTTGATTCTTCTACTATACCTATCTTATGTGGGCTCATTTCATATTGGATTACAAACTTCATCCTATTCACATACATCGAGACTCTCTTGTTCTCTTCCTCCTCATGACATGCATAAATCGAAATTCAATAGAATTCCTCTGTATATTCTTGCAAACTTTTGTCACTTTGTCACAAGCTTTGCATCTATCTGAATAATACTTGTTTGTGGTCCACTAGGAAATATTTCTCTCTCAACATGGATATCATTTTATTCCAATGTTGAACCTTTATTAGTATCATGTGATGTCGCTTCAACCCATGCAATATAAAACTCGAGACTCTTCTCCTCGCCACTAAGATCTTCTAACTCAAGAAATATCCTTGCACCTCGATATGCCTTACATTGGGTATCCGGTCACTTGAAATCTACTTCCTTGCCTTCAACTACAACTTGTTCTCTCTCATGGCTTGATCCTTCCTTCTTTCCCTTGGTGCCAACTTGCTCTCTTTCACAACCACTTCGTTCTATACCAAATTTGACTCACTCTCTTCCTTGCTACAATGTTTTATTTGTCACCTTCTACCTATAGGCTTCCAACCTCTTCAACTACCCAATGGAAATATCCAACTTCTTCCTTTCTTGGCATGACCTCATTGTCACATTGAAATCCCTTCGATTCCTAAATGTGCCCAATCTGCATATTCTTTTTCTACATGCACAATATTATGTTTTCTAATATGTTCTCAATTTCGTGTTCATTATGTCATCTACACAACAACTCTCTTACACATTCATTCTTACTTCACATCCTAAGCACACATCTCACTAATAATCTCTTGAGCCACATTTGTTAATCTTGCATCTAGATTCTCCTACATCACAAAGACTTGGTCCCTTGAGGATATAATAGGGCCTGTCATGAATGCAACTAAATTGGCATTCTGGGGAATCTTGATACATGCTTTTAACCCTATTTATCCCAATGACCCCATATTTGTGACAACCAATACTCCATGGACACCTCCCATTGACCCATGTCTTAAACTCAATTTTAATGGGGATTCTTGGGTAACCCCAACTAAGTTGGCTTTGGTAGACTTGTCATGATTGAAAGCCCCCTCCTATCATTTCATATGCAAATAATATTGACATCTCAATCAAGAATCATGCCAAAACTCTTGCTCTTCATTTTAGCCATAAAAAAGATTAGTTATTTTTGTTGAAATTTCTACCCATTAAGGGTGACTAACAACTCATGGATAAATTGGACCAACTTTTTCAAGCAAAAAAATCTTGTATTTCTTCATCTAAATGGGGACTCCTTCCACCACTTCATGACCTCCATCATTTATTTAAACATTTCAAAATTATGTGAACGTTCCATGTTTGTCAACATTGTAATCTGTAGTCGATTCTTTGGTCAATATTGGAGCATATATGGATTGGGGTACATTGCAATTTTGGATGCAAAAGTCTCCTACCATTCCAAACAGGGTTTCCTAATCATTTTGTCAATTGATTCAACATGACAATAAGCTATGTTGGCAACAATTACAATATTATTAAGATGGCAGTCCTATAATCTCTCCTTCCCTTTTATATGCTTCCCTTTTATATGTATTTTAGTATTGTACATTTTGAGAAGTTTTTTGTTTTACATGTTAAGGCCAACATCTCCTCAAGCATTAAGCTCATATATATCCCAAGGGCTCCCAATGAACATTAAGAATGGTGATCTACAAAATATTTTCTTGTTTGCTTCGCTATACTTTTGTACCTATCATAAGAATCATGCCTATAATCACATGTTTGATTTAAAGCAATTCAATATTCACTCCCTATCTCCAAGCTATCTTTTTTTTAAACCAAAAAAGGGTTTATAATGGTAGTTAGCTGAGTGGTTTCCATTATAAACCCCAAGCTAGTGCCAACAACCTGCAAGTCAACACTAGCATGAAACTTATGACTTAGCAAGGGCCAAGACATCCAGAAACATGCTCCAAGGGATCGCGTCCCAACTGATCCTACGTTTATATCCGTCCCAACTGATCCTCACCAGGCTTGCGCGTGAGGCTATGTGTCTGGTATCGTTTCCTTTGCTTGTTTTTCTTTTTTTGTAAGTAAGATTCTATAAAAAGCCTTTCAAAATAAAAAATTACAACATCAACAGTTTAACCCAGACTGTAATAACTGAATTGCCCCGTGAGGAAACCAATTCAGCCAATCTGTTAGGTATGGAACCACTGTTTCAAAATACCAGTCATGAGACAATGTCTAACCACAGAAGTAACATCGCCCGATGGGGGAAACCGATTTACTATTCCTTGTAAGACTAACATAAGTCAAACCAGACAGAATATAACTAAAAGCAACAAGTAGCAAAATGTAATCTAAACAACCGACAGACCATGCAGAGAGACACCTATGAAGTTCAGGTTGTAGGCTTGTAGCGTGGCCACGCGTCCCAGGAGGTGGCCTTGAGCGTTGGAGCCGTGTCTGGTGTTGCTTCCTCCTCCAGAGGCTTGTGCGTGGCGAGTGGTGTTGCTTCCTCCCTCAGATGCCTATGCGTAGCTGGTACCAGTATCGGTTGTTCGTGCCCTGGTGCATTTGGTTCCACATCTGAGGGGTGGTACGTTCCATGCAAGGTTGAAAGCATTTGCAAGAATTGTATCCCCTTCCCATCCAAGACTTCCAAATTAAAGCGTAGGTCGTCCAAATCCTTTCGTAATTCAAACACTAGGCCTTGCAGAATTGCAAGGCCTTCTTGTATCTTTGTGCAAGAGGCATAATTTGAGCAGGAGTGAGGTTGTGCTTGTTGATGTCCATGACTGGCGCATGACTGGCGCAGAAACCTTCACTCGGAGCTTGGACCGGGGGCGAATGGACTGGATAAGGCTCATGTGCCGAATTCGTAGGAGAATTGGGAGGAGCAACTGGAGCTAGCTTTAAAGAGGATCCCAGGTCTTAAATTGGTCCTGGGTTGAAACCCAGAGAGTTTCCCATGAGATCGAACCATTCAATCCTACATCCATAGGGCAAGGAGAGGGGCGAAAGACCGCTGAGGCTATGGCCAGACTGTGCTGAGGAGGTTGGCGAGGAGGGTGATGAACTGTGAGAGGGTGCATGGGAAGGTAGGGGTCTGATTGCCAAACGCAATCGATTTGGTTGCCAAGCCGAGCCACGTTTGGATTTCCCTCGCTGTCTTGGCATGACTGAGGCGTGGCGAGGGCTAACAAGCACAAGAAAAAAGCTAAGAAAGCCAAGGAGCAGCAGGGGAGAGCGCAGTCTGTTGGAGGACTCGACCAGAAGCGAATAGCGCTGCGAGCAAGGTTGGTGAAATTCATGGTGCAAATATCGCTTGTGGAGGAGGACACACACGAGCAGAGTCAAGACTAATCCATCGAATTGAACCGTCGAGGGGACGGGAGGTTGGAGCAAGGCACACTAGGAGTAATGGTGCTCTGATTATAATGGAGTTGCGTTAAATGCATGGCTCAGGAGGGAGGGGAGGGCGCGCGCATGTCACGTGGCTAGTGTCATGATGGTCGTCGTCAATCCTATCCATTTGACACCTAGGCTACACTATCACCCCATCTGAGGAGCTGCCTTTGCTTGTTAATCTCCACTCTCTCTCAATTATTACATTTCTTTGTGTAAGATTTTATTCCTTACATTACCACTAACGTGGATGTTGGATTAATGTTTTTCTAATACATGTATTTATTATAGTGTGGGTTGAACATATTAAATATATCCGTTGTCGTCTAGTCCGGTTAGGATACCTGGTTTTCACCCAGGCGACCCGGGTTCAAATCCCGGCAACGGAATCTGTTCAGTGGTTCATTGTTTTTATATTTGATTGGAATCGGGCACTGATCACGGCTTCAATGTTTCTATATTTTATTTTTATTTCATAACTGAGAAAGGAGGTTAAAATAATTTTATTTTTATTTATAAAATGAGAACCGTTTCTGTTTTTAATTTAGCAATTTTATAAATTTTTATTTTATTTTCCATGTTTCTATTTTATTTATAAATGAGAACGTTTCTGTTTATAATTTTTTATTTTATTATTTATAAATGATAACCGTTTTTGTTTATAATTTTATTTTATAATTTTAAAATTAAAAAGAAGATAAAAAGAATTATAATTTTTAATTTTATAGTTTTTTGTTTTATTTTATTTTTATTTATAAAATGAGAACAGTTGTTGTTTTTAATTTTGCAATTTTATAAAAAAATATTTTATTTTTCATGTTTTTATATTATTTATAATTATTTATTTTATTTTTCATGTTTATATATTATTTATAATTATTTATTTTATTTTTCATCTTTATATATTATTTATAAAATGAGATTTTATTTTATTTTTTATGTTTCTATATTATTTATTTTATTTTTCATGTTTCTATATTATTTATAAAATGAAAACTGTTTCTGTTTTTAATTTTAATTTATTTTTATTTAAAAATGAAAAAGATTAAAAAAATTGTTTTTATTTTTTAAAATGAGAACCTTTCTGTTTTCAATTTTTATTTCAAAATTAGAAGGGAGGTTTAATCAATTTTATTTTTATTTATAAAATGTGGTGAAACAATTTTATTATTTTTTGATTTATTTTATTTTTATTTTAAAATGAAAAAAAAAAATGTTTTAGTTATAAAATGAAAATAGTTTTTATTTTTAATTTTTATTTAAAAATGAAAAAAAAAAGATTAAAAAAAATTATTTTTATTTATAAAATGTGGTGAAACAATTTTACAATTTTTTTGTTTTATTTAAAAATGATATTAAAAGAATTTTGTTTTTATTTATAAAATGAGAGCAGTGTCTGTTTTTAATTTTTATTCCAAAAATGAGAAGCGTTTATGTTTTTAACTTTTATGTAAAAACGAGAAAGAAAGTTCAAACAGTTTTATAGTTTTTTTTATTTTTATATGTTTTTTTTTATAAAATATATATATTTCAAAAATGAGGAAGGAGGATTTTTTTTAATTTAAAAACAAGAAATGAGAATAGAAAGAAGAATTTGAAGATTGTTAAAGCTGGAATAGCTCAGTTGGTTAGAGCGTGTGGCTGTTAACTACAAGGTCGGAGGTTCAAGCCCTCCTTCTAGCGGTACCTGTAGGTTTTGAATATTAATCTGTTATAACTGGGCTCTTCGTCATCTCCCACTCTGCATTCTGTTATAACTGGGCTGTTTTGAATACCAGTACACCTTGTTATACAAACTCCATATATATTAAAAAAAATGGATTAATAAATTACGAGTAAATTAAATAAGACAAATCTAATTTTTTTTAATGATTTGAATTTGGATTTCCTTAAAAGGCTAAAACTTGAAGGAGAAAGTTTAAGTTCTAGAGTTAAAATTCTCATCCATTAAATAGAATTTTAACTTCAACTAAAATTAGGATAAATATATATATACAAGAATTTTTGTACAAGCTAAAAATGTTTTAGCAATATTTTTTAGAAATATTTTAATAACAATATTTTTTAGAAATATTTTAACAATATTTTAATAAATGTTAATGATTTTTTTTTTTTTTAAATACTATTTCTTTAATATCAAATTAGATTA
>JZKD02S0894316.1:109531-120027 GCA_000966675.3 Picea glauca
TTAAATGCATGTGGTTATAATTCCTGTATCAATTATGTAAACATTCATGTATAGAATGGTAATTGAGGGGTTTGGAAACCTGGGTAGTGAATTGGTACACTACAAATTGGTATGTCCACAAAAGGGGACACTACAATTGCTACCACCAAGCTCCAGCCCGATGAACCAAACGAGCTAGAGGAAGGCAAGCACCTTTTTCATTCACAGATGTGGGTGAAAGGCACCCTGTTGCACTTCATCATTGATAATGGTAGACAGAATAACCTCATCTCAGCAGAGGTCGTCAAGCGTCTATCCATGTCGACAATGTCACACTCGTATCCCTACACCATTGGATGGCTCTGCCAAGGAAGCGATCTCCGCATCATCCAATAGTGTTGCATGTCGTACGACATCAAGCCCTTCAAAGACGAGGTATTGTGTGATGTTTCTACTCTCAAAGTTTGTAATGTTATTTTTGGCCAACCTTATTTATGGAAACATCATGGTGTATATGAGTCTAGGCCTCGTAGTGTTATTATTACTTTGGAGAGAAAATTGTACAGGATACCCGAGGCAGTCCCACATAGTGTTATTTCCTTGATCTCTGCCAAGAAATGCAGGAAGGTCATCTCTCAGACTGAGAAGCTTGTATTCTTTGTGATTCACTCTAAGAGTGAGAGAAATATCACAACCACATCCAGGGCCTTCGCGATCGACCTCTCCACACAGCAGAAGCAAGTAGATAAGGTCATGGAAGAATACTCAGATATCTTCTCCTCACTTACCGGGGTACCTCTGCACTGTGAGGTCAAGCATCCCATCGATCTGACCCCTGACGCATCGCTACCCAATGGTCTAGTCTACCGTCGATCTCTGCTAGAGAATGAGGAGATCAAGCGACAGATACAAGAACTTCTCCACAAGGGGCATATCCATCCCAGCTCATCACCTTGTGGGAGCCCAATTGTGTTGGTGAAAAATAAAGATGGGACATGGAGACTCTGCATTGATTACCGAGCCTTGAATAAAATTACAGTCTAGAACCGGTACTTGTTCCCCTAAATCGATGACCTCCTTGATCATCTCACATGGGCCAAATACTTCAGTAAGATTGATCTGAAGTCTGGCTACCACTAGGTCCTAATATAATAAACAGACGTATGGAAGACCGCCTTCAAGTCAAAAGAATGTCTTTTTGAATGGTTGGTCATGCCCTTTGGATTGACAAATGCTCCAACAAATTTCATGAGGATGATGGACGAAATCCTGCGACCTTTCACCAATACTTTTATAATGGTGTATCTAGATGACATCCTCATATACAACAAGACTTGGGAATAACACTTGCAGCATATTCAACAGGTTCTGCACACCCTGTGGCAACATAAGTTATATGCCAACTTGGGAAAATGATCATTTGACATGGACATGGTCCATTACCTTGGCTAGATCATTGATCATCATGGTGTGCATGTGGATCCATCCAAGATCCAGGTCATCCGTGACTGACCAGCCCCAACCACACTCATTGAACTTCGAGGCTTCTTGGGCCTTGCCAATTTCTATCGCAAGTTTGTTTTGGGATTCTCCCATATTGCATGGGACCTCAGCCAAGTAACCAGAGGTGGCAGTAAGGAAAACTTTGTGTGGGTCCTATCCAAAAAACAATCGTTCAATGATTTGAAGTAGCGCTTGTGCACATCCTTGATATTTTCATTACTGGACCTGCAAAAACCTTTTGAGATATATATAGATGATTCAAAATATGTTGTGGGCGTCATTCTCACTCAACATGACCACCCCGTGGCCTATCATAGTGAGACACTATTAGATGTTGGTCATAAGTACCCTACTTGCGACAAATAAATGTACTCCATTGTGCAAGCCCTCCACCAATGGAGATATTACATTCTTGGGAATGAGACAATTGTCCACACTGATCATAAACCATTGCAGTTCATGCAGACATAAGGAAAATTGCAGAATGACCGCCATCAGAAATGGTCCACATACTTGCAGCAGTTCCACCTCAACATCAAGTATAAAACAGGAAGTACCAACCGAGTCGTTGATTGTCTCAGTCGACCTCCAGTAGTGACACTCACCAAAGTGTTAGACTCTTGCAGCCACGAGGCCTCCGGATGGCCCCACCTCTATGAGACAGACCCTAACTTTTCCACCACCTACCAAATGTTGGGCGCAAAATCAGTTGTCGCTAATTTCCAACTTCAGGAAGAACTGTTGTGACATCTGGTCCATATATGCATTCCCTAAAGTGAGCGAGCGAAGCTGATTTGGGAATCCCACTATAGTCGGGTGTTAGGATACTTCGGTGTCGAAAAGAAGGTGGTAGTGTTGCTGAAACATTTCTATTGGATGAAAATTCGACATGATGTCAGCAAGTATATCAGGTCATGCAGTGCCTACGCTATTGCCAAACCAACCACTAAGAAACAAGGCTTGTACACCCCTCTTCCTACTCCTGACAGGCCATGGGAATCCATCTCAATGGACAACATGTTGGGACTTCCGTCCACCAAGAGGAGAAATGACTGTGTTTTTGTGGTTGTTGATCTCTTTTCCAAGATGACGATTATGGCCATCTACAAGAAGAGCATTACAACAGAGGCCACTGCCAAGCTATTCTTTGAACGAGTATGGGTACATTTTGGAATCCCACAAACCATTGTCTCATATCGGGTCAAACCCTTCCTCAACACATTCTATTCAATCCTATGGTCACCGTTGGAAACTAATCTCACCAAATCCATTGCCTTCCACCCCCAGACAGATGATTAAACTGAGGTTGGAAATCGAATGATCGTGCATATCCTGTGCATGTACAATTCCAAGCACCACTGCACATGGTATGAGAGTCTTCCCTATTTTCAACATATCTACAACCGAGCCCTACATAGCTCAACCGACCACAACCCCTTTAAGGTGGGGTTGGGATTCCAACTATTGGGTCCCATGGATGTTGCACTACCCCTTGTGGCCACCTCGACCGAATCATCCCCTGCTCCAACTGAAGCTGACAAATCCACCCAGTTCATTGAGCGGATCCAACACATCCACTAACAAGTTCAAGATATTTTATAGAATTCCAATGCCAAGTGCAAGAAGCATCATGATCAACACAGGGTTCCACATAAGTTTCAGGTGGGAGACAAAGATTGGTTGCACTTGCAGAAAGAATGCCTTATAAGGCCCCATAGGAAGCTTCACCCACTCCGTTATGGACCTTACACCATAACCAAGGTTGTGGGTGATAGTGATTTTGAGCTCAACATTCCCCATTTCCTTGGCCTGCACCCATCATTCAACGCGGCTCTCCTTCGACCATATGTCCCACCATTATTGGACACCTCAGAGCTAACAGAACAATTGACACCAACAGAGTTAAACCCTCAATGCATGCAACAAACATATAGTGATTAGATTGTGTATATACCAGATATAAAAAGTATGCATAACATAAATAAAATGCTAGAAATGGCAAAATAACAACAATATAACCAGAACAATCACCACAATAACATTGAAATGATATAAGAATAACAACAGGAATAACACTTTGATTCTGAGAGCAATGTTCACAAGCCTCTTTGAGGGGGAAACCTCCAGTCGAGCAGAGCTCTATTACAATAATATCCAAGCTAGGGTTCTCATACCCTCGACTACTATTTATAGTAAATATGTCTATCAAAAGAATCATCTAGAGGAAGATTCTTCTAGAAGCTGAAGCTTCTATTAGGTCTTATTACATTCGACTTATTCTATTTTATTGCAAGGACTTATTAATATTTACCTTTATTACATTCGAATATATTGTTCTACCTATGTGCGGGTTAGGACCCTAACATGTCCTCCCCCTTAAAAACAACCTTGTCCTCAAGGCTTGAGATGTGGAAATTGTTGCAGAATGGTAGTTGGTTCCCAAGTGGCATCTACTGGAGTGGTATCTTTCCACTGGACTAACACTTCCTTAATGGTTCTCTAACGCAGGCGACGCTCATGGTGGTCCAAAACTGCTTGTGGTTGTAGCCAAATGGATCCTTCTTCGGCTAACTCGGGAATGTTGGTTTGGATTTGACACTTAGTTCCAATCACCTTCTTTAAGCATGAAACATGAAAAACAGGATGTAGCTTTGAATGACTGGGCAAAGCTCACTGATAGGCCACCTGTCCCACATGCTTGAGAATGGTATAAGGACCATAAAATTTGGGCACTAGCTTCTGACAATGCTCGGCATTGAGGGAATTTTTCTTGTAAGGTTGCATTCGAGGAAACACCTGATCCCCTTTTGCAAATTGAAGTTCAGAGCGACCTTGATTTGCTATTTGCTTCATGCGATTTTGTGCCATGACCAAATTCTCTTTGAGGGTGCGGAGAATATCCTCTCGAACTGTAAGCGTTTGGTCAACCGCCTGGACCTTCGAGACACCAGGTAAGTATGAGAGAACTGAAGGTGGATTTTGTCCATATACCACTTCAAAAGGAGTCATGCATGTAGTTGTATGGTATGAAGTGTTGTACCACCAATCAGCTAGGGGTAACCATTGATCCCACTGATTTTTATTTTCCGAGGAAAAACAACTCAAATATGTTTCCAAACACTTGTTGACAACTTTCGTTTGACCATCAGTTTGGGGATGATAAGCTGTGCTGAGATGCAATTGGGTGCCTTGTAGCTTGAACAGTTCTTGCCAAAAATTGCTAGTGAAAGTTGGGTCGCGATCAGAAACAATAGAATGTGGCATGCCATGAAGCTTGAAGACATGATCCATGAAAAGTTGAGCCACCATGGATGTTGTAAATGGGTGTTGAAGAGCGCATAAATGAGCATACTTGGAAAGGTCATCAACAACCACCATGATGACTGATTTATTTCCCAATTTGGGTAAGCCTGTAATAAAATCAATAGATATATCCCTACAAATAGCAGGTGGAATCGGAAGCAGTTGTAGTGTGCCCAGAGATTTGACTATTTTTCCCTTGTTGCATTGACACACATCACATTCAGCGACAAAATTATGAATTTCTTGTTTCATACCATCCCAACAAAAAGAATGTTTGAACCTATAATAGGCTTTGGTGAACCTGGAGTGCCCTACTGTGGTTGTAGCATGAAGCTCAGAAAGTATCGTGGATTTAAGTTTTAATTGTTTACTTAAATACAAACGAACTTTGTATCGAAGCTCATCATGGAGCCAAGAGTACCCTGGGGGAGCTGGAGCATTGGACTGCAATTATTGGATCATATGCAAAATTTTGGGATCTTTTAGCCATTCCTGGCGAACGACTTGGAGCCAATTTGGTACAATGAAGGAAAGAGAAAAAAGGGATCCTTCATCTTCATATTTCCAAGAAAGTGCATCCGCAACCATATTGTCTTTGCCTTTCTTGTAAATGATCTCATAATCATATCCAAAGAGCTTAGTCACCCATTTTTGTTGCTCCGGGGAGGAAATGCATTGTTCCAGAAAATACTTGAGTCTTTGATGGCCTGTCTTAATTTGGAAGCGTTTCCCCAATAGAAAAGGGCACCACAGATCAACGACATGAAAAATAGCCAACATTTCCTTTTCATAGATTGATTTTCCCAGATTTCTTTCAGACAGTTGCTTGCTGGTAAAGGCCAAAGGCTGACCCTCTTGCATAAGGACAACACCAATTCCTTTCCCTGAAGCATCACATTCCAAGACAAAGGTCTTTTTGAAATCAGGAAGGGCTAGGACTAGAGTGGTGCACATGGCCATCTTCAAGGTTTGAAAAGCTTGAGAAGTTGTTGGAGTCCAAGTGAAAGAGTTATTTTTTAGGAGTGCAGTGAGAGGTGCTGCAATCTTTCCATAATTCTTAACAAACTTGCGATAATAACCTGTTAAGCCCAGAAATCCACGCAAGCTTTTGAGAGTCTTTGGGTGAGGCCATTCTTGCATAGCTTCAATATTTTTAGGATCCACCCTAACATCATCCTTGCCAACCAAATGACCCAAGTACTCAACTTTTGAGGCGCCAAAATCACATTTAGACTGTTTCAGGAAAATTAGGTGCTGAGAGAGTAGATGGAGAACTCGATCCACATGAGCAAGATGGTCTGTCCAGGTTTTGCTATAGATGAGGATATCATCAAATAAAACTAAGACAAAATGATGGAGAAAAGGACGGAAGACATTATTCATGAGGCTTTGGAAGGTGGAGGGGGCATTAAACAAGCCAAAGGGCATGACCAAAAACTCATAGTGGCCCTCATGAGTTCTAAAGGCAGTCTTGGGAATGTCTGCCTCTTTCATACGTATCTGGTGGTAGCCAGAATGAAGATCAAGTTTAGTAAAGAACTGGGCGCCACTCAATTCATCCAAGAGGTCATCAATGAAAAGAATGGGAAATTTTTCTTTAATGGTAAGTTTGTTGAGGGCACGGAAGTCAGGACACATTCGCCAAGAACCTTCTTTATTCAGGACCATGACCACAAGAGAAGAGTAGGGGCTCGTACTAGGGAGAATAATGCCTGCATTAAGGAGTTCCTGGACCATTTTCTCAATTTCATTTTTTGGGAAAAGGGGTGATGATACAGACAGATATTGGGAGGAAGGCTTCCCGGTATAAGGGGAATGGAATGATCATGAACACCATGGGAAGGAGGGATTCCTTGGGGAGTGGAAAATAGCACTTGATGTTTAGCCAGGATGGATTTGAGGTCTTGCGACACCGAGGGTGTCTCTGTTGCTTGGATGGCATGGAGTTGGGCAATAAAACCAAAATGACCTTTTTTGAGCAGCTTTTCCATGCGATGGGAACTAATGATCTCAGGTGAACCAGCGGTGATGCCTTGGAACTTATATTGGTGGCCCTCCTGTTCGAATTGCATTGTTAATTCCTTAAAATCCATGAGAATGGGACCCAAAGTCCTTATCCAGCCTGCACCCAACACAATGTCACAATCGCTCATGTCAATAGAAAACATATGAGATTTCAGGTGGTAGTCACCAATTTGGATACGCACATTTTCACAACACCCTCCACATTTCATGGAGCCACCATTGGCAATCATGATTTGAAAATTATTGATGGCATGGATGTAGCATTGAGTTTCTTGGGAAATGCGGTGATGAATAAAATTATGGGTGCTTCCACTATCAACCAGAATGATGACCTTCCTATGCTTGATGTAACCAATGAGCTTGAGGGTTTTGGGAGCGGAGAAGCCAGTGAGAGCATTGAGGGAAATGATCGGTTCTACTTTGGGAGGGTCTGAGGGAGGGGTTATGTCAGTTGTTTCAGGTGACTAAGACACAAGGGAAGCTTCAACATCCTCTTCCGAAATATCCTCTGAGATGGCCATAAAAATCTTTTTTTCCTTACACTTATGGCCCGAGAAATATTTTTCATCACAATTATAACACATGCCTTTGAGTTGGCATTCATCCATTTCAACCCTGGTCAATTTTTGGATCTTTAGTGGAGCGAAGGGAGTAGTGGGATTTATTGGTTTAGGGTGAGGGATAAAAGAGGGTTTCCGGTTTTGAGAAGATACAACCTGTTGTGATTATTTAGCTCTTTTAGTAGCCTCCACCCAACTCTGAGGTCGATCCATGAGGATATGGGCCCAAATCTCATTCTTGAGGCCACTGATAAAACACTCTCGGAAAAAGGCATCATACATGCCCTTTGTCTAAAAATCCAGGCGCTCAAAAGAAGCTATAAAGTCTTCCATTGTTCCTAATTGTTTCAACTTTGTCAAATGGCCCAAATGGTTGGTGTCAGTGTCAAAGCATTCATAAAGCTCTACCACAAAGTGTGTCCAAGAAATATACCCTTGACGGGAATTTTTTCTCCATTGCCACCATTGCCAACGTTCTTGATATAGATGGAGAACACCATACCGGAGTTTGGCCAAGTCATATGTAATGCCGTATAAAGAGAAATAATGTTCCATTTGGGTAACCCAACCAGTGGGATCCGAGCCATCAAATTTGGTCACATCCACCTGTGGGAGGCGTAGGTCATGTTGAAAGTGATGGTGCTGAAAGTTATGGGAATGAGAGGAATTTTCAGCTTCAGTATGTGAAGGTGGGTCAGATAAAGGGTTATTTGTAGGGATATGCAGTTTGGTGCAGAGCATCAAAATGACAGATTCAAGATGGATAGTCAGGTCTTGTTTGATTTCCCTCCATTGAGGACTGCATGGTTGTATTGATGGAGAAAACATTGGCACTGAGTTGTTTCACTTCTTTTTGGGTCTCGATGAGATTATATTGCAAGGTATTAAAGCGATCTTCCAAGTCTTGGCTACGGGTATGGGCCATGAGGATGAGGGAACTGAAATGGGATGGTTGGGGTCAAAAAGTTTGCTAAAAAATGATATGTATGAGTGTGATGAGGGCAAAGATATGAATCCAATGGAATAGGTCTTAAATAATGGTGCAAAAATTTCCAGACTCTGGTCTGAAGAATACTGCAGTGATGAAATACCCAAATGCTTAACCAGGAAGAAATGTGTAGTGACTTGGCAACCCGAACACAGTTGCGTGGGAATAGATCTTGTTTGTTTTAATTTGTTTATGTTTTTGTCCCCAAGGGTTAGGTATTCAAGGCTTCTACAGACAAGGGTTTTCCCTATGCTATAGCTCTCTGATATATGTGTGGGGTCCAACAGTAGTACTCGGCCCAATATCTCAGGGCACTAACTAAGGAGGCTAGACCGTACCCTTAGCCATACTACTCAACTACCCAGGTACTAGAGAGTATCTTCCCGAGTGTTGTTCTCAATGGCACTATAACATTCAAGCGACCGATTGATTTATCTAAATAGGGCTTCAGGTAATTTAGGTTGACTCGTACACAGGTGTTGTCTAATGCGCTACCACTCGAAGGGGTACCGACATGGGTTACAAGGGTGGCCAACAGATGTGCGCTTAAGTACCACTTGTATTTCCTGCATGTATGAATCCCTCAACCGTGGGTTTATGTGCGTAACAAAAGATCTTTGTGGCTTAAAGACGTCGGAATACATCTCTACCCTGAAAAAAAATTACCCACAATTTATGCCAAGGAAAGTGCTCTGATACCACTTGTAATATACCAGATATAAAAAGTATGCAGAACAGAAATAAAATGTTAGAAATGGCAGAATAACAACAATATAACTAGAACAATCACCACAATAACACTAAAATGATATAAGAATAACAACAGAAATAACACTTTGATTCTAAGAGCAATGTTCACGGGCCTCTTCGAGGGGGCAACCTCCAGTCGAGTAGAGCTCTATTAATATAATATCCAAGCTAGGGTTTTCATAACCTTGAATCCTATTTATACTAAATATGTCTATCAAAAGAAGCATCTAGAGGAAGATCCTTCTAGAAGCAGAAGCTTCTATTAGGTCTTCTTACATTCAACTTATTATATTTTATTGTAAGGCCTTATTAATATTGACCTTTATTACATCCGAATATATTTTTCTACCTATGTGCGGGTTAAGACCCTAACAGATTGTGGACACACAGGTCAAGGGAACTCGACAACAAAGGATCCGGCTTTATCGAGTTGTTAAAGCAGGGCAACTCTTGCACTAAGGCAAGTGGCTCACCCGGGGCCAAATTCAACAGAAATTTCCCCATATGATGGGGGAACTCAATGCAATGGAGACCATTGCTTCCTAATGGGGGAGAATTGATCCAGATCGATATTGGTGGCTTCCCACCTATTCCAACTGGTTCATTTTGGCAGTTTTCCAGTTTGGCATTTTTTTCCTAGTTTTTAGGTCCTCAACTTCTAGGGTTGTTTTGAGGACCTAAACAACGTTTTTAGGGCTCGCCATAGTTAGAACACAGATAGATTTAGAGTCTGATGACAATATGTGCATTCTAATGGAAGATCGCCTAAAATGGAGATCGTATGAAAAATTTACAACCCCGAGAAGTTGATCTACCAACTTACCCCAACGAGGCCCACATGACTTTTGACGCTTCATCTCCTAGGGTATGGTTTTTGGATGTCTATGGTTTTGGGATTCTTATTTATTGTAAAAAATACCTTCAGAGCCTCATTGTACTCATATTCTTGAGAATGAGTGCAACCGTCACATCTCTTCTCAGAGATAAATCACTACCATTCTAGCAAGCTTGTTTTCCACTGCATTTTACAGTTTCAATATATTTTCCTATTGAATAGAAACTAGTTTTACTGTATCTCTGCTATTCTGTGTTAAGAATCTTTTAATAATAATATGTATTCACTTCATTCTGCTCATAAAATCCAGATCAAAAAACGTTTAGTTTCATATGTGTTGATTTGGGATCATGATCATCCTGTAGCAGGAAGCACAGTCCTGCTGCAATAATGAACGAGAAGGAATAAGCCATATGGTGAAGAGGTTGGTTAATCTTTTTGGAAGATTGGTTGTTGTCATTGATGTCAACCCTAGTCATGGGTTTTGGACCGCAAGATTGATAAATGTATTTGGACATGAAGGACAATGCACATGCATATACAACACCCATGA
>JZKD02S0894316.1:120736-134931 GCA_000966675.3 Picea glauca
GTGTATTGGTGTAACTCTTATACTATTGTTCATTGCTCATTGGATATAGTTGAATGGTTTAAGTATAAGTTGAAAAAGGTTTTAAATTGTTCTTGATACTGATTCACCCCCCTCTTAGTATCAACAAATCTCCAACACACCATGACAAAGTGTTTGTCGTAAAGTGTGGCAAACTTGAAATCAAAGCAAGGGTGCATTGGGTATGGATGTGGCCATGAATATTGGCACATTGATTAAATTCATTTGATATTTGAATTGCATTTGGAAAATTTAGTATGTTGAAAGGATGCATATGTAAATAACGATATTTCATTTTTCTTTTCACCCTTGAATAGATGAAAATGACTTGGAATGTTAGCATGCATAGTTTTGAAAATATAAAGTGCATGAAAACTAACAATTTGTTTGGTTGAGGAATGATGAAATTGTAGGAAGAAAAGGGTCTTGGATATGGCAGTGTTGTAATCCCATAAGGAAGACCAATTGTCTACTGAACTAAACTGCTATGGGGAGGAAATTCCCATACTTGTGAATCTATTTTCTGTGCAGAACATGTCTAGAAATAAATGTGGAATTTGGAAATCCATGGGTGACAGATTTGCAAGAAAATTCTGAATTTGAAATTGATGATAATATCTCATGATTTTTGTATACCTATGATACAGGTGAAATGAAAAATATATGTATAGGGAGGACATGTAAAGACTGTCAAACTGGAAAACATGAAAAGGGCTATTGATTGGGATAGGAGAACCCTGTGGTAAGAAATGATCACCCTAGAATATGTTGTGTTGTGACAACACAAGCCAGAGGGACACCTTGGCAGAGAAAGTCTGAGGGACGCCTCAATTATAAGGCTCAATGAAGTCTCTGTAACTATTCTTGTGCGAGAAATCATTGACAATGCAATATGGATCACCCGAGGGACTGTATAACAGAGAAGGGAATGATTGAGCCTGAGCCTGGAGGGTGAGTGACCAAAAGGAAGAGGAGACTTTGATAATTCTCATACACTACTAATTGGGATCATGCACAGAATGGGTATGTCCAGGAAAAAAAGTGATAAACGATAACAAGACAACCATGTGGATGAAAATCCACGAACTACATAGATAACTATTATGCTAAATTATGAAATTTTCCTCTTGAATTTTGAACAACAGTAAGATGTTTTTGCATGAAATTGTGATTAAGATGCTTGTTGTCCAAAATTATTGAAGGAATGTGATAAAGGCCAAGAGTCTGGAAAGGACCTGACCAAGAAAGAGGATCAATATTTTTGAAGCAATTGAATGACAAAGTCATGGCAGGTGTTACTGAGAAAGAACACCAAGGATGATGTTCCTTTAAAAGGGGAGGGGATTGTAACACCCTTGTTTCCCCCAACTTGTAATTAATCATTAATTATGACTACCATGCTATGGAATGTGTACAATGTAAATGTATTATTGTTTATATTTCCAACGAATGACTGTGGGAGTGAAGCCTTGAAGTACTATCCATGATATCACTAGAGGAAAGAGTGAGGAAATTGTACAGAGGGTTCATTATGTCAAATGGCCCAAATTATCTTTGTTGAAATAATAAGCCTCATCTAGATTCCAAGGGAGAATCAGTTAATGAAAGAAGGACCGGTGGTTGAAAAATCAACTACCCCCATGAATATAAGCATGGAGGGTTTGGCTGAGGAGACAAAAAAACTGTCAGCCCAAAGTACCAAAGGGTGCAGTTTTCTTGCAGGCCCAGACTGACCCAAGTTTTTTCTGACAGAAGGAACATGACAAATCCATAACCTTCCTGAGGAGGAAAAAGTCGTGAAAGAATACACACGAAGGCAGATAAGAAGGATACCAATCCCATAGGGGGTGTTCGACCCGGATATGCAGAGAGAAAGAGGAGGAGCGTGCGAGGCTCTCCAACTGAGAAGAATAACAGAAGGATTTAAGTCGTTATGTTTAAAAAGGAAAGAACAAGAAAAAGGATCTCAAAGGATTTGCAGAAATAAGACCTGAGAAAAAGGTCGTGAGCTTGATGCTGAGGGAGCATCTGATAAACCTCACAGAGACTGTGACAGAGAAAGAACCTCTGAGAAACTGCAAAGGTTCCCTAGTGATATCATGGCTTGGCACGAGGGTGGCTAGAGTGATAAGAATGAATGCCTTTGAGCCTATGGTTGGGTGGAAAGGCAAACACCCATAGTTAGTTGGTCAGTGATCGACTGTAATAGATAAGTATTTTGTTTACCCTGTGCACTTGGATTGAAATGCATGATTTGAATGTCTATAATTGTGATTAATTGTGCTTTGTGTGAAATTAATGGTTATAATGCTTACTGCTCTTCTATAAGCTGTTACATTTGAATGGGTGTAAGGTGACAAGTTTGGCCTCTGAGCTGATTCAAAAATACCTCTCCATGTTTTAGAACTTAAGTTCTGTGAATTGGAGGGTGCTCCCTTCAAACCAGTTGTACAAAATACCACGAGCTCATGCCCACAGCCTTAATCCAAATCTTGGCTAAGAGTTAATGAGTGTAGCCTATGGAGCTTGACAAAGTTCCATAAGACTGGGTCCATGGAACCCTTCGCTACACTAAAAAAGGAGCTAAGTTGTTCAGGACTCCAAGACTCCGGAACTCCGGGGAGAATGAACACTGCAACATCCAAATGCGTCGAAGGTGACCTGTCGGACCGATAACTTGACGGATAACCGACAACCAACGACCAGTTATCCGTAAACATGGGATTTGTCCCCTTGTTAAACCCCAATCATATTCTCAGTCATGAAGTAACGTGAGCCATATATCTGGGGGTACTTGTGATCTCCCCTGATAGTTGGACCTTTTCCGTGGTTAGTCTGACGTTGACCACTTTGGGGGAACAGAGTTGTTATAACACCAAAACCACTGAATGTCGAAGTTGCAAAGAAACGGAGGTCGTAGATCTATGGGTCTATGTGGACAGATCTCAACCATAGGATAGAAGGGGTGTTGGGAGGTCGCTGGTGGGAGTTCGGACATCAGGGCTCCGGGCGATTTCGTAGGTAGTCGAGATTAGAGGCTTCCAGAGGCTGTTTGTCTGGAGTGACATGGCACATTGACGTCACCCAGGGTGATGTGGATTCATGTTTGGCATGCCACGTGTCACCTTGATTCATGTGTTTTATAGGCCTTGTATGCCAACTGGAACGTGACACGTATCACCCATTGATAGGGCCACGTGTCATCTCTATTCTTCGTCGCGTGTCACCCCTGGTGTGCGCTTGTTTGACCTAAGGGATATTAGGACTCCGAGAGTTCGCGAGTTCATAAATATGGGAGAATTGGGATGTTAGAACGTATTGTCCCAAAAGGGCCCAAGGCCAGAGCTATCTGGAAGTACCTCGAGAGTTCAGGAGTTTGGAACTCCGAGAGACTTGGGATGTTAGAACGTATGCTCCCAAAAGAGTTGAATGTCAAAGATACGTGGTAGGATCTCGAGAGTTTGGAACTTCAAGAGGTTTAGGATGTTAGGATGTATGCTCCAAAGGGGGAAAAGGCCGGAACCACGTGGCAGGACTCCGAGAATGATTCATACATGGATAGGAAGGAGTTGGGATGAAAGGCTGAAGGCCCGATGAATGCGAAGGGGCAGGGACACATCCCCTGTAACCGTCTCTCCAACGGCCATGTCATCGTTAAGGGATGACGACCATGGTCAAGTTTTTTCCAAGTGGAATGGTACGAATAAGGTGAATCCACGTGGGCGCCATGTGGCCTTTGACCAATGATGCTTGTAGAACTTCAAAAGGGCATAACTTCCAATCTAGAGCTCAGATTTGAGCATGGTAATGGTGGTTGGAAAGATCTTGACAAGAAGAAGGTGATGGAGATCTCGAGAATATGATTCAAGATGATGGAGGAAAGAAAAATTTTGATGCCCCATCCCTTAAAAAGGTACTTAAGGGGTTGGATGTGTTACAATGTTCAAGTTACTAATGGTCAGTTAGAAGATGTTTTTCATATTCAAAACATGCCCATCAACTTGCTTTCTATTTATATTGCATGTTAGAAAGGATATAAATTTGAAGTCTGGCCCGATAAATATGTTTTTAAATATATCAACCAAAATTGGTTTGTTCAAGTCAAGTTGATCATGACACTGGTTTATATAAGTTTGTTGGTTTTAATTCAACTAAAAGACAACCATGTTATTCATATGTTGCTCACGCTGATGAATTAAGTCAATTATGGCATGCAATATTAGGTCACTTGAATTATGGTAAAATGCAATTGTTATCTAAAATGGTACATGGATTTTCTAATATTTCATCTACTAAAGGTGTTTGTGAAGGATGTGTGCTTGTTAAACATCATAGAGAAATGTTTGAAAAAGATAAAGCTTGGTATGCTAAAGAACCCTTTCAATTAATTCATAGTGATATTTGTGGTCCATTTGAAACTCCTTCTCTATATCATGCAATTTATTTTCTTACTTTTATTGATGACTTTAGTAGAAAAATCATGGGTTTATTTTCTGAAACATAAAAGTGAAACCTTTGCTAAATTTCAAGAATTTAAATCATTTGTTGAAAAAGAATCTGATAAAAGTATTAAAACCTCGAGATCAGATAATGGGGGGAAATTCATTAGGAAATAATTTGAAACATATTTTTCCAAGCATGGAATTCAACATCAAAAGATTGTTCCTTATACGCCTGAAAAAAATGGGGTTATTGAAAGAAAAAATAGGACTTTGGTTGAAATGGCTAGATGTATGCTATATTCTAAAGGATTACATAAAAAAAAATTGGGCTGAAGCCATTTGTTGTGATAATTTTTTTTTAAATAGAGTTCCTACAAAAGCAGTCATGCATGTTAGCCCTGAGGAAAAATGGAATGGAAGAAAACCCGATATAGGTAACTTTAAGATATTTGGCAGTGAATGTTGGGCTCATATTCCTGCTGAAAAACGAAAAAAGTTAGATACCAACTCTCATAAATGTATTTTCATAGGTTATGCTGAGGATTACAAAGCTTACAAGTTGTTTGACCCTTCCACCCAAAGCGTCATTATCCAACGAGATGTTCACTTCAAGGAAGTCTCTCCACCACCTAAGTCTGTTGAACCTCATGTTACCTTGAATGTGACATTGTCTCTTGTTACACCTATATCTGTCATCCTTTCTTCCATCTCTGTGCCTACTGTTGATTTGAGTTCACCCTCTTCTTCAAATATTCCACCTAAATGTCCTGAATTTACCTGAAGTAACTTTTGTTGCTTCTCATCTTCTTGTTTGGGCCCAAAAAACAATTGAATTTGCAGGTAGTGAGATCTATAATCATTCTAATACTTGTAAAACTAGATCTAACTTTTCTCTTATGACCAAAGTATTAGCCATAAATGATCCTACTACTTATGCTCAAGCTAAGGGTCAACCTCATTGGGAACAAGCTATGACTAGTGAGTATGAATCTCTAATAAAGAACAAGACATGGACTCTTGTTCCCCTTCCTCTGGGAAAAAAATTAATTGGTTGTCTGCAACAACCCTAGTAGAATATATACTTAGGATTATTAAGTAAAAGATTTATTAGGTAATTAATTTTTCCTAACATGTTAATAACTAAACAAAGATTGGTCTAATGATATTAATTAAGTATTCATTAATTAATTAAAGGTTACTATTTTGATTAATTAATTAATTAATTAACTACCTATTACATTCAATAACATGGGAATTAAATTTAAAAAGATTAATAAGTTATATTTTTTAAATTAAAAAGGTTATGTATACGAAAGAGATAAGGGGCATTAATAAACGGATAGGGAACATTAAATAATTGGATAAGGGGCATTAACTATGGGTAGGTAAGGAAGTAAATGGGGTGAAAGGGCGGTGAAGGAGGGATATGAAGGGAGGAGGTTTACGAAGGGAGGGGATCATTCTACGGGAAATTTGATTTTGGGGGCTCTTGGATTTGCAGAGAGGGAGTTGAGTTCTGTAGTCGGGAGGATTAGTACAGGGGGCACCGGTTTGCTGGGGTTTTGGGCACGGGGGCCAGGATATCCATATGGTATCCTGGAGCTAGGTAGTTGTCCTAGTTGGCAGGGTGGATACTCGGTTTTGGGCAGAGTTGGTCTGTGGATTCAAGCCGGGCAAGGCAGCAGCAGGAAGGTCAACAAGTGCAGCGGAAAACAGAGGGTTAGCATCAGACCCAGGTATTTAAAATTACGTATTTGTTTATTCTATTATGAATTTTATTATTCGTTGATCAATTTAACTTGTGTATGTGCTAAATTATTGAATTTTATTGAATTTTCTGAAATCAAGTAAATCAAGTAGCAGTTACAATTTTGTTTGTAGAATTAATTGATGTAAATTTATTCGGCTACTACACATGGTATCAGAGCTTTTTGTTTGAAATCTAGGCCTGAGGGCCAAAGCTCCAAGCTCTAGCTCCAGTCCCAACTAACCTGCAAACCAAACTCACTATTATTTTGATTATATATAAACAAATCTAAATATATATAAATAATACGAATTGAAAATGAAACGGTATAATGATATATAAGTGGAAAAAATAAAACTATGGACGAGGCTATAGGTCCGTTTCTCGCTAATTTAATGTGGCTTTAGTATTCTGGAAAGGTGCTAAATATTACTTTGTGTCTCGTGCTTACTTACGAATCATTTAGAAGAGTTAAATTTAACTCTGGCTTTTACGCTAAATTGCCAGACATATGGACCTGAAATACATTTCCAAGAGTAAACTTTGAATAACAAATCATACTATTGTATGAGATCACATCCAGGGTGATACCATTATTCATCATAACCTTCCAAAACCTCTTTGCCTCTACCATGCTGATAATAAAATTATACCACCCATTAAGCACAATATTAAAACTTTTCGTCTCGTAATTAATATTAATTTATTTTAAACCAAGAAATTTTCTTACCGAAAAATCCAAGTATCGACTGTAAGAAAAGGAAAAGTGCATCGTGAACTCCAGATTTCAGTTCAGTATATTCGCCTCCCAGGAGTTTAAAGGTTGTCCCTTCCCAAACAAGAACTAAATTCGGAAACAATGTTGTCTCTACAGAAGAAGGGAAACCATAGAGAATCCCAGTGAACACATGGACTTGAGAAGTTCAAGTTGAAGGTGGATATAAATGCATTTCAGGGGCTTCTAGGTGCTCTTTGTAGGTACAAGAATGTTGAAGACACAAAGAAGTTGCTCTATTTGAATAAGGATGTTTTTAATTAAAAAAAATAAAATATAATTAAATTAATTCGCTCTTATTTTTGGCATAAATTCAAATATTTCTTTACCCCAAAAGACCTTTCGATTGATTCAATGAAAGAAATCTAACGCATTTTAACATACAAGGGGTTGAAGCGGAACTCTGACTGGAGGCCTACCAGGTTTCGTGGTACTGAGAAACAGAGAAACAAACAATAAAAACAAAGGAAGCAAAATATAGAAAAGAAAAGACAGTTACCTTGTCAAAATATTATAATCCTTCCTTACAATGAGACGAAATGTCCAAACCTAGCACGCCTTACTGGATTGAAACAACCTCGCCTCGAACAGGGCCAAACATCTAGAAATTTTAGAAATAACAGCTCAAAGAAGAGCAAATTTTCAAAATTTCCTGCTCAAAGATTAATTAACCTATAATTAAGCATTAAAACTAAATTTGTGAGTCCCAGCAATCAAATTAAGGAAAAATCAGACATTTTTTTTTAAAACCGAGTTGTACAGATGCGTGAAATAGCCTTGAAACACGTTTCTGGCCATACAAAACGTGTTTCTGCATTTCCATATGGAAACACGCCTAGTATGGCACCAAGTCCCACGTTTCCTACAACATAGGTCCAAATGAATGGATACCATATCCTGCCTTGGATTAGTAAAAACTCTAACGTTTTTACCATGTTTGATTGAAACAATGGAAATATCCTAATCAGGTTTGACAAACTCCAAACATGGGGACATACAATATTAGATTAAACCTTCTAATGATTCATACAAAGATGCAGATGCAACATATATTTGCTTGTAAACCCTAGGTTAAATCAAGCTTAACTCAAGCAGAACTAAATCTACTGGAGGAGCCCTAAAATTCACCAAATATTTCACGTGGTTTTGTGGTTTTAGCTATTGACATACCAGAGAAAGCACTTGTGCTTCTACTTTTGTTTTGTAGTATTGAATTGGACACAAAGTAGAATACTCATCCTAGTTTGATACTAGCAGAATAGAGACTTTGTTAAAAAAAAAAATCTCAAAATAGAGACTTTGTAAAAAAAAAAAAAAATCTCAAAATAGCAATGTTGAATTATCGTTTTGGCGAATATGTTACGAAGGGTCTGGAAATAAACTCCTCGAAAATGTTAGGGAAAATATCATGTCAGGGAAAATATCAAATATTATCGAAAAACATCGGTAAGCATAAACTTGGACCTGGAAAACTCAGAAAATATCAAAAACATCGACAACCTGAAAAACCTGGAAATATTGGGAGAAATCGGAGATATTTGCAAAATAAGGCTAAACACTTCATGTGAACAGTGAATATTACAACAAATTGAGGACAATGGGTAGGATAGTTAAAGTCTCTGAATCTGTCAACAAACAGTATATTAGTTCTCAAATTCAGTCTTCAAATGAAAGATCGGGACTGTGAACTGTTGTGTTTATTTACTGGAGTGAATCAATCAATGATATCACCATCTCAACGAACAGACCTTTCAGGCAATACTCTATTGCCATAAGATTTTGACAAGATGCACATGGTTTAGGATAAATGCAGGAAGAGAGCAGAACACGATTCTTGATATGGCATGTTGAATGCGGGGAAAACAGAGGTCACACAAACACCTTAACCCTAAAGCGTGTATGTGAAAGGTGGATAGCTAAAAAAAATATATCGAAATCTTTTATCGTGGTTAATCTCATGCAATAGAATCTCGATCCTGAAGGCTACCAACTTCCCAGCCCATTTCATCAGGATAAACCAAACTGGAAGAGTTCCCTTTATTGCATAGCCTATATGAAACAACCAAATCATTAAAATTCCCTGTCTTAAGTTGTAAGAAGCCCAAAATTTTGAAGTTCTCAACACCTGGGGTCGAAGACATACAAATTTCAGAACTTTACTACCGTTGCCTGAAAAACGCTAAATCTTAAATATTTTTCGACTATTTCGCTCGGATAAGTACTAATCTTCGAAATTTTCACCTTCTCGCCTAGGATAAGAGCAGACCTACAAGTCTTCGCCTACTGAAGACCGCACAAAAACAAATCGCCTCCAAAAAAATGCAAAAAAAAAACGCAAATCTTCACAGAAAACGACGCTATGAGATTCAAAATAAACCTCTTCGAAGAGGCATCAGCTGTACATCATAAGCTTCGTCCTTACACCACGTGAGGCGTAGGTTTTTTCCCTTAGTTTCTCTGCATCACCGACTCTCAACGTTTCAACATCTAACTTTTACAAAAACTGACATAAAACATGAACAAACAAAGAGGCGAGAGGCGGTAGAGGAAAGAGGCGGAAGTGAGGGAGCGTTAGGGTTAAGGAAGAGCTTAGGTTTTTGGTACTGAGAGCCAGAGGCTGGGCACGTGGACCTCATGCCAGAAGCCCGACCTTAAAGGCTGCCAACGAATGCCACGGAGCACATTAAACTCTCGCCAAAGTGTGAGTAAGATTTTTTTATATATAATTATATTATCATTTTTTTATATATTTTAATTTTTAGTTTTATTAATTTATATATATATATATAAAAGTATTAATACGTTTTGAATAATTATATTATCGTTTTTTTTTTATATTAATTTTTAGTTTTAATAATTTAAAAGTATTAATACGCTTGTGTAAATTTAAATTATTTAAAAATATATATAATTATGAGTCTTAACTTAAATAATTTAATAATATAGGGCTAAGTATAAATTTTAGAGGTCCATGGGTTTTGAACCCAAGACCACCCACCAAGCGAAAGCCTTAAGAAGAAAACTAATGCCAACGCACCCTCATAAGTCTTTACAAATAAATTCTTATATTTAATTAGATTAATGGTAACACTGTAGGAATTAGAGTGGTATTATTATCAGGAAGATACAGCAAAAAGATTAAGACTAACAGGTTTATTACCTAACCTATTGATTCAGAGCCAGCTAACCGAGTTGAATCATAATTAGTGAATGCATCGGAAATCAAGGTAAGGGTTTATCTAGCACTGTTGATCTTAGTATCCCAAAGTATAAACTCCGATTGTCCAAACGTCAGGCTCACGAGACCGTACACACAATTCGTCAAGCCGAGCGCCATGTCCCTCCACTCCATTCCACCAGTCAAAGTCAACGCTAAATCTCAATGCAGCATTCGACAACGCCAACACTACGCGCCATGGAAAATATCACGAGTCAAGCACCGGAGGATATTTAGTTGTAAGCGAAAAGTAAAAAGGACTTAGACTAGGACAAACAGGAAGGAGGTGGCATATGCACTAGGAGAGTAAGCATAGGAAGTGGCGAGTATGGCGCAAGGCTAGCGTAACTACAGGGCAAGGCAACCAATAGTTTTTTTTTTCATAGGGGCGAAGAAATCAAGCTTAGACGCTTAATCCTAACCCTAACCTAGCCAATCCCCTAAAGGAGTAATGTCTATTTACAGACAAGTAAAGAAAACTTACGCCTAACCCTGTTTCTAGTTTGAGTAGCACCAATTTGAAACATCCTGGAACTCACCCTGACAACTTGGGTTGATGCAGGTTAAAGTATACACGATGGTCAGGACTCGAGGGAGTCGAGGCAGGGGAGCGTCGTCGCAAGAACCGCCAACACCACCAGCGCCACCACCACCATCACCCGAACTAGCCCTCATACTGCGCTCGTTGGAAGCCATTATTGAGACTTTAAAGGGGCGACAACCGACAGGGACTGAAGTGGAACCCCCATCGTCTGGAACGGGTAATCCAGAAGCGTCAAGGGATTCAGGGGGGGGACCTCCACCTGAAGACATCACGCGAGAATTGCAGAAGATCAAACTTTCAGAGTTTGCCGAGGGTCGCGCCAGTGAATGTGCGGAAGCATGGTTGGAAGGCATGACAAGGTGTTTTTCCTTAAGGGACTATGCGTCCAACTCAAAGGCAAAGATCGAAATTTTTTAGTTAAGTGACAATGCCTTGAACTGGTGGGGCAACCTGGAAAGACAACTGCAACTTACCCCAGACACAGTATCTTGGGAACTTTTCGAGGAGAGGTTCCGAAGGAAATATCTACCAGCATACTACGAGGAACAACAGGCAGGGGCATTTCATGCCTTAGTACAAGGAAACAGAACTGTAGAAGAATATGAGATTAGATTTATGGAACTGGTCAAATATGTTTCGTATATGGATAATGACCAACGACAGGCAGAGCACTTCGTCTATGGATTGAACCCTAAGATAAGAGCTATGGTACGAATGTGGAAATCGTCTTCAGTAGCGGAGGCGGTGGAAAATGCGCGTTATGCAGAAGAACACATGAACTTAACCGGGGGTACAAGACCGACATTTCTGCATCGTCCTGGATTTGTAGGGAAGGCCCCGAGGACATTTCCTAGGGGAGGGGGCTCAAGGCCACCTCCATATGGTAACAGAGTCGCTCCAAGGATAGTGGTCGCAAGGATTCCAATGGCAGCAAGTACAACATCTCGTTCATCGCCAACGACGCAGACAGGTCCACGACCATCTCAGGGAACAACGAGTAGGGGCAGGGGTTCTAGGGGAAGGAACTCATTTCAGAGACAGTCACATAACAGTGCACAGGTTCAATCTCGTGTTACATGTTGGGGGTGCGGAGGACCCCATTACCAGCGTGACTGCCTAGAGTTACAATCAGGGTTCGTGCATAGAGAAGGAAAGGCACCGATGGGGAGTGATCCGAAATCGGATTCAGAAGCCTGACAGGGCATGAAAAATGCTCAAAAATGAAAGTGCTTGGAATCCGATGAAACCAACACCATTGTGTCTGTCTCGTCTTCCTGATTCTGGTGGTATATTTACTTTGTCAAACGGAGTCCGTATGGAGAAGATATCGCATTATGTTCGCCAACCCAAACAGGGAAAATTTTTGGATGTTGACTGTACCTGTCCGTACAGGACACGTGTCAGTCCGTACAGGACACGTGACAGGTCCATACGATGACATGTGGCAGGTTCGTACAGGACACGTGGCAGCCTCGGGCGGTGACACGTGTCAGGCAGTTTTGGCGTTTTGGGGGTACGGTTGGACCAATCCCGAGGTGACACGTGTCACCACTGGAAGTGTGACACGTGGCACGGGATGACGTCAGCAGCGTACGTGGTGGATGACATCAGCATCGTACGGCAAGTGACGTGGCAGCGACCCGTGGTAGTGACGTGAGCCAATTAGCGGTTGACAAGTGGCACGATCTGGTTGGTTGACTTCGTCGAATCAGCTGTCGACACGTGGCCGTTTTGTTGGCAAATGATTGGGTGCCACGTGGCCCAATCACGGGCTGCCACGTGGCACCCCGGTTTTTGCCAATATGGCCTATATCAAAAAAAATTTGGTGTCGTCGGGGATCGAACCCGCGAGCTCCTCCACAGTCAAAGTCTTCGCAACGAGCCTCCGACCATTAGGCCACGTGGTGGTGCTTGCAAATGGATCGGCGCATATTGTTTTTGAATTCCGTGTAATGTGTGACCGGCGGGAAAAAGGCTGGGGCTTAGCCCCAGCCCTCGGCGCACACCCACACAACCGCGACGATAGAACCGGGGGCATGGCGTTTTGTAAAATGGTTGGTGCGGTTTATTTTAAACATAAACTTTGTTTAAATGCGCGGTTATGGTTTGGTTACAAGCGGTTGGAACCCGCGGTTCCATTTTTGCCACATGTGACCACAGTTTTGTGCATAGCGCGGTTTAAGTTGTGGTTACGGTTATGTTGGGCACGTGTTTTGTGTTAAGCCCATGGGCATATGTAATGTGCCAATACGACCGATGCTAATGCGCGCGAAAGGGGGCAAGGCCAGCGCTAGCCCAAAGGGCTAAGCGCTTGGCCATATTAACGCCAATGTGACCATAAAAGGTGTGTGCACCCAACAAGAAGGGGGATAAGCCCGATTTAACCAATTATATGGTTGAAAAGTGGGTTTTTAAACCACCTTTTGGGTTTTAATTAATGATTAGCCCATTATTAATGTAATTAACTCATTTTTGGGAGTTATTGGGCATTTTTAGAGCCTAAATTCGTGGAGGAAGTTGGAGATGGACAACTAACTCCCCCACTATTTAACCAAGGCCATTTTGAGGCCAAGGGGACAGCTTTTGGGCAGCTTTGGAGAGCAATTCAGAGCAGAGATGCTGAGGCAAAGCCAATTCAAAGCCAGTTTGAGGCAGGGAAGCCGTTGAGGAGGAGATGATGTCGGACCGTTTTTGAGAGCTAGGGACATCCGTTTCAGGTGCCGTTTTTTTGTGCATGGTTCTAGAGATCTAGGTGAACATGACCAGATCAGTCTTGAGACCATTCGGCATTGTAAAGATGTACTATTAAGCTTTTGAACAGAAATAAAGAAGCCTCCCCCACAGAGAAAAGGCCCGGAGACGTAGGCAAAGTTGTGCCGAACTCCGTTATCAACCTATGTATTATGGTTTGTTGTCTTTCATTGCATTTCATATCTGCATATATTTATATGGCTGTATAATCCCTTTTCTTTTCTCGTTCTTTCGTTAAGTTTCTCAATGGTCAATTAATGCATGCAAATAAAAACTCAACCATAAGTCATTCGAAAAAAAATCCTGACGGATCAGGGAGAGCAAGTAGCAGCCACCAGATTTACGCAGCAGTTAATAATCGCCAGGCTGAACATAAATCCACGGTGGTGGAGTCATCAGGTACGCTAAATCATATCAATGTTAAGATTTTGTTTGATTCTGGTGCGACAGATAGTTTCATTTCACATCTGCATTAGAAAAGAGTGGGTTGGCATCCTACGAGCACAATGACTTTAAACAAGTCGAGATGGCTTCGGGGGAAAAACAAGAAGTAGGACCTAGTGTCAATAATTGTATAGTAGACCTGGGAGTGTGCACTACCAGGTTAAAGGTATACGTCACTTCTCTCGGGGCATATGACCTAATCATTGGAATGGATTGGTTAGCAGCTCACCGAGCTTTGGTAGATTGTTTCGCAAAGA
>JZKD02S0894316.1:155467-173787 GCA_000966675.3 Picea glauca
TAATCTAGGATATAAATAATGACAAGGAGTTATTATTGAGCATTTAAAATTGTGTTTGGGAACAATACACGTAGGGATACTCATGAGATCAGGAGGCTTGAGCTTTGTCTTGCCTTGTTGGAACTCCCAATAACTCTTGTTGGTACCCACTCAAGTAGTATTGCTTTACAACACCTGAACCTAGAGTTTCACTTCCACATACCTTCAAGTATATCAAAAGTCCCCTAGGCATCCTAATATCAACCATTCGGTCACCAGAATGTTACAGTGCATCAAAGATAGCATTCGGGCAAATTACCCTCTCTTTTCATGGGCGTCCGAGCCTACAAGTATATTTGAGGGCTATAGCATATGCCATAATGCACTTCTTTAATTGAAAGCCTTTTTTTTTTCTTTTTTTGGGTCTTTCCAAGGATACTTATGGTTTCATGGATATATAAAATCTGAATGATCGCGAAACAAACTATAATTGCATGATAAACGCTTAAACAACATCCATCATTTGTAAATCATTCAAGTAGTAACTTGTGATTACTTTCATTTTGCATAATCTAAATCCTAGACTCTTTTCTCACTTGTGCTAAATGATAGGCTTAGGGTCTAGTATAGGGAATCACCCTTAGGTAGGAAACCATCATCCAAATCTAGAAGTGTGGGGAAAGGTTGTCGAGGTGACAATGGGAGCTTGCCTATAGTGTCCTTAAGTTTTCCCCTTGGAGAGGTTGGGACTTTTCCTCTAGGGAGAATCTGAGAGATAACATTTTGGCGTCGTTGTCCGGGACACAGTCCATTCCTTGGTTTATTTGAAGTTTGGCTTCAAAATTATTTTGTTGAATAGTATCCAAGTATATCCTTAGATTTTTCACCTGACGACTCCATCGGAGGAAGGTTCTGGTAGAGGTTACCCAACCCGAAGTTCAAACCAAACCCTTTACTAGAGTCTTTCGGGCCCTCAACAAGCTTACAAACGACAAAGGAGAGAGGTTTTCCAAGCTTCCTCAAGTAACATCCTTGTAAATCATAACCCTTATGTAGTTAACCAACAACATTCAATATGGGTGATAAATAATGGGTAAAGAATGTCTATAAACCCCTCAACATGACTGATACAAATGGGTCCCTGCATGCTTTGTCCAACAAGTACAACAAGTGGTTGCCTAAGTTCACGGGCAATAATTTCATTATTGCTGAAAAACACCTTGTGGATTTCTATTGGGTTTTGGATGAGCACTCAATTCCTAATGAAAATGAGGACATTGTTATGAAATTATTTTCCCTATCCTTAGAAGAAAATGCCAAAAATTGGTATATTGGTTTTCTAGACACTAGTATTACTAGTTGGGATGTTTTCCATGATTCTTTCATGAAGAGATGGGATGTTAGAAAGGATAGAAGATTGATGCTTACCAAACTCCATGAGATGAAGAAGAAGGATAATGAAACAATTAAGGACTTCGATGACAGATTCGACAAGTTGTTGAAGGATTTCCCTCCTAACCTAAAACCCAATGATGATATTATTTGATTGCACTATACAAATGCCTTTGAGGGGTAGTTTGGGTTCTTGTTGAGAGGCAAATCCCCCACTAATTTATAAGAGGCTAAGTAATATGCATCCAACATTGAGGAAAATACATTATCCTAAAAAATCAAGCCTTTCAATACTTCTAGAGCATCCACTTCTAAGAGTGATTCAAAGAAGGCAGTGGTCAACACCACAAAAGCTTCCCTAGATATGATGGAATTCCTCGCTAATGCTATGAAAATAATGGAAACTGATTTTTCCAAAGATATCGAAGTGTTGAAACAACATAACCAATCTAGGAAAAATAAGATTTCCCAACTAGAAAGGCAAAATAGGTTTCAACCAAGGGGGAATCCAAATTGGGATAAGTCAAAACAGGCTCAATGTGTTATACGTTAGGCAAAATAAGATTTCCCAACTAGAAAGGAAAATTAGGTTTCAACCAAGGGGGAATCTAGATTGGGATAAGTCAAAATAGGTTCAATACATTATCCCAATTGGGGAATCCAAATTGGGATAAGTAATATGTGTCCAACATTGAGGAAAATACGTTATCCTAAAAAATCAAACCTTTCAATACTTCTAGGGCATCCACTTCTAAGAGTGAGTCAAAGAATGCAGTGGTCAACACCACAAAAGCTTCCCTAGATATGATGGAATTCATCACTAATGCTATAAAAAGAACGGAAACTTATTTTTCCAAAGATATCGAAGTGTTGAAACAACAGAACCAATCCAGGAAAAATAAGATTTCCCAACTAGAAAGGCAAAATAGGTTTCAACCAAGGGGGAATCCAAATTGGGATAAGTCAAAATAGGTTCAACAAAGTCAAAAAATCCCAAACCCTCTAGGTGGAAATAATGTGTTTGAGCAAGAGGATTTAAATTGGTGCAACCCATGCAACCAACCCCATAGTCAGGACTCTTGCATGTACGCCAAGGAAATAGCCCAAATGGAAAATGAGTTCAACAATGAGGGAACAAGTGATCTAAATAACTTTGTCAAAGACTATCCAAACATAGTCAACAATATTAACAAGGTTGATCAAGTTGCCATTGAAAGGATAAACCAACCTATGCCCTCCCAGGAATAAATCAAATGAAGGATTATAGATAGAGAATGGTTGACATATCAAAGGAAGGGTAGACAGATGTAACACCCTATTTCCCTCAGTTTGTAAAAATAACTATACTAGCCAAAAACTGTGGCAAACTCAGAAATGTGAATGTGTGATGTGAATGGACCTTGTGAAAAAAGTCGATGAATGTGAATAATATTATGAATATATATTGCAGGACTGCTGAGAGGGGATATGCTGAAAAAGAGACCACGATGGCTGGAGAAAGGTGGTAGAAGGCACCTAGAATGGTGACGTTAACTTCCACCGAAAAACCAATACCGTATTTGGACTTCACTGGCTCGGAGAACCAAGAGCGGCTTGTTGGCCCCGAATTAAATGACTCGCCGGGATTGGTAGGTAAATGGCTCCTCATGAGTAATGAGGTATGGGGGGTGAACCGCCCATCCGTAGAGCCGTCAGGCCTGACTAGTGCGAGGGAAATCGCGCCACACGCAACCTCGCAAGAGGAAAAGGCATGAGGGAGAAGCGAGAAGGGGGAAGACACGAGGGAAGGAGGAAGAACTCTGGAGATATGCAGAGTGACTGATAGCAGAGAAGAGGGAGAGTAACCCTCGTTCTCGGTCACTGGAAAACAAAGACGCAGTATCGCAGCATCGTGGTCTCAGCTCGGGGGTGGCTAGTGGTAAATCCGTTGAGAGTCGTTGAGCCTATGGTTGGGTGGAAACGAGCACCCCTCTCAGTAGTTGCAATCACATTTGGTGTTATTTTTGATAAGTGTTTTACATCTTGCATCTTGAAATTTATATGTTGATATGTATGCTCATAGTCTGTGTAGTTTTATGAATGGTTTGAGTATAAGACTGCCTGTGTGGTGTTCTGATTCAGAAATGGTGGTTGCATGCTTATAAAGGAAAGACTACGTATGGATTATGTTTATAGATAGATTTATATGTATATACGCATATTGAATTTATTCAGACTTCAAGTATGTTCTCGGGAAATCTATACCCTTATCCGTCTCAGGTAATACCCTGGATAGATCTCCCCATAGAGACACCCTTCATAGAAATCTCACCAAGAACCTGGAAAAAGGATTTGAAGGCGCAAATCTTAGTAACCCTGTACGAGGAAGAATGATCCTCTTGAAATCCCGAAATAGCAGTGTAGGGATAAGTATCGATCGACGGACGAGACCCCATCCGAAGATCTGTGGCCATTCACGACCATTAGATTGGAGGAAGAAACGAGGGCGTTACATGCCGTAACCCTTTTTCCTTTATCTTCGTGAGTAGCGAAGAAATTGGGACCGTAGATCCCCAAGGTCTGTGGGAGTATCTGGACCATTGGTTTTTCCACGTCCAGGGAGCAGTGGGAGAGTGCACAATGTGGGATAGATCTGAGCCGTCGGATCTTAGTTAGAAAACTCGATAGCCGTTGGATCTGTTAGGAGATGCATGAGGGTTAAGCCCTCTAGAAAAGGGGTGAAAGTCCCAAAGGAGGAGTCGGTATCGAGGTTTCAGAGTTCGGGATTCTGGAAGTCCTGATGACAAGAGATCGGGACACTCCATGGTGGAAGTCTCGAAATAGATCTGGACCGTCCGATCTAGGGAGGATACGTGTCGTGAGATTAGTGCCGAAGGGCATATTCCCCTTGTGCTCGCAAGTCCCGAAATCCCAACTTGCAAACTCCCGAAATGGCAGTGTGTGGTTAAGTCTCAATAAACAGACGAAATCCTTTCGGAGGATCCAAGGTCTGTAATGACCGTTAGATTTGAGGAAGAGACGCAGGCATTAATGCCACGACCCCTTTTTACTCTTGCAAGAAATGAAGAAATCAGGATCGTAGACTCCATGATCCATGGAAGCACCTGGACCGTCCATTGGAGGGACATGTGGCTACCAGTCAACGCTTCGGCGTTTCGGCACCCAGGAAACCAAAGGGCAAGGACCCTTGTCCTCGTGAGTCGCGAAATCCCGATCAACGAAACCCCGAAATGGCGTGAGGTGTGAATGAGGTTAAGGAAAGTCGGGATTTGATCGTGACCGTTGATCATCCCGAAAAGATCACAACTGTTGATCTTGGCTGAAGGTCGTCGCCGTCCATCGGACGGAAATGTGGCTGCTGGTAAGCGCTTCGGCGTTTCGGCACCCGGGAAACCAAAGGGCAAGAAACCTTGCCTTCGCAAATCGCGAAATCCCGATACCCGAAATCCCTACATGCTTGGTAATAGAAAAGAGAAGTCCCGAAGGGATCTGGACCGTCCATCAAGGGAGACGCGTGGTGAGCGGTCAGAGTTCAGGGAAAGTCTCGAAATCACGTGGACCATTGGATCCACACTATCAAGGACCGTTGATCTCCTACACGGATCCCCATACCGGAATTCGGAGATTTTCATGACATGATTTTTTGGGATCGTTGCATCTTGAACCCCCGGGCACCGAAATCCCGAAAGGATCCAAATCGTTGGATCAGGGGAGGCTTACAGCTGTTGATCTCCCTTTGGAGGGAAACTTGGGAGACTTCGTGGTTTTCGGGGATTTGAATGGGAAATGAAAAAGTCATGCATCGCGATTTCCCGAATCGCGAAAGGTCGGTAAGGACTTTTTCGGTTTAAGCGCATGGACACGGAACGTGGTCACGAGGACAAGACCCAAACATGAAACTTGTACTCGCTAGCCCTTTCAGGGTTTGGCACTTCATTGTGTCGGGGTTTGCAGAGTCGAAAGACTCGACGCTCTGGTAGCGCTGAGCCGCGAAGAGCGAAAGGACACCATACTTGTTCGGCCTGTGGTCGTGACCCACGATCACATGGAGGTGGACAAGGAAGGAACTAGCCTACACTAGACCCCTGTAGGTATTTCGGGGATTCTGATCCTCGAGAATTCGACAAAAAATTTTGATTTCCGTAGTGGGTATGTGACAATAGAGTATTCAACAACCCCAAGATCCAATAGGACAACAACTTAGCTAAGAAGTACCTAAAGAGATCCTTAAGAGGAACAACTCATCCAACAAGTAAGGACTCAAGAAGATGGGTCAACTTCACAAACCCCAAATGATGAAGTCAACATAGACTTAGACCTCTATCTATCGAAGTCTTATATATCTGTCCCTTTTTTTGAACTTATGAAAGTTCCTCCACTTGAAAAGAAAGTAGGGAAGGTTTTGGGTTTTGTTGATGATAATCCTTCACAAGATCAACCTATAGTTCTCCAAATGACTAATAGGGGAGGTTTCAATGGAAAGAACGATCCACTTTACATTTCCTTAGGTATCAATGACTTGATATTGCACAATTGTATGTTAGATACTGGGGCTTTAACCAATGTCATGCCTCTTAGTATTATGCAACAACTTGACCTTAAGACAACTCATCCTTATAGAAATGGTTGTGCGATGGATGCCATAAAAGTTAAGGTCTATGATGTCATTAAGAATTTGATTGTATATCTGGTAGTTGAACTCGACATTAAAGTATTGATGAACATAGTGGTGATTAATGTTCTTGATTCATGGGGCATGTTGTTGTCGAGAAAATTCACCCATGATCTTGGTGGTTCTCTCCAAATGGATTTATCTTATGCCACTTTACCTTCTTATGAGGGGAAAACTATGATTTTGCATAATGAATGACTTAAGAAATACCACGTGGAAAATCCCATAGACCCTATGAATGATTTCATGTGCATGGAAGATGATAACTTGGGAAATTATGCCATACTCTCTCATTCCCTATCTCCTGAACTCATTGAAGAAGAGACCCATGAGGAAATATGGACTATGTACTTTGATGGGGCTCAATCTCAATTAGGAAATGGGGTTGGAATTGTTTCGATATCACCAAAAAATAACACCCTTAGATTTTCATATCGATTATAGTTTGAGGCCACTAACAACGTTGTCGAGTATGAGGCCTTAATCTTAGGGGTTGGACTAGCCAAAGACTTAGGGGTTAAAAATCTATAAGTCTTTGGTGATCAATAGCTTGTTTTCCTTCAAGTCAAAGATGTCTATTCAACCAAGGACATTAGGCTTAAAATTTACAAAAAAGTAGTAATGAAAATGCTTGACAAATTTGAAGCTAGAATGAGTTAGAAGATTCCTTGGTTGTTCATGCTTCGTCTAATCAGACTTTGGAAACTACTACATGCTAGAGAAATTTCTATTGATACATTGTGTAGACCTTTTGTCCCAGATAATGTTAATCATTGGCAAGTTTTCGAAGATGATAAGCAAGTAGAAAGATTCTTGACTAGTGAGGATGAGTATGTAGATAGGAAGATTGATTGGGAAGGTTTAGATGGTATATTTGAGATTGTTGACTTAGGAGACAAGGAAAATATATCCAAAGGTTTGATACCCTTCAAGCATATTTTTGATAGGCATGACATGTGAAAACAAAAGGTAAAACCCACCAAACAAGAGGATTACATAGAGATCAACATTGGAACTAATTATAGTCCAAATATTTTCAAGATTGGAAAGAATGTTTTTGAAAGGGAGAGGTAAAATATTGAAGGATTAATAAAAGAGTATGGGGATTGATCCAGGTGGATATTGGTGGCCACCCACCTATTCCAATGGGCTCATATTGACAATTTTTAGTTCAACACGTTCTTTTGTAATTATTTGTAATTGTGAGTTCTGCACTTCTAGGGATGTCTGAAGCCCTGCATAGCTTCCAGGTGGATATTGGTGGCCGACCACCTAATCCAGCTGGATTCTTGTGGAATTTTTCATGTTAGTTCATCTTTTTGTACTTCCGGGGTCATTTTGGGGCCCTGAACAACATTTTTTGGACTTTCCACGGTGAAATTGTACACATAGTTAGAGTTTTAAGACATACGGTGCAGTTCTTGAAAAGACCTTTCCAACGGGCTATCAAATGCCAAAAAGGAGATCGTATGCAAATTTTATGACCCCAGGAAGTTGAGGTACCAACTTACCCATCGGGGACCACATAACTTTTGGTGTTTCATCTCCTAGGGTTAGGTTTTTGGATTTCAAGGGTTTTGGAATTCACGAGTAATGTTAAAAAGGCCTCTCGAGCCTCATTGTAATCATTTTGATCAGACGAATGTGCATAGTAGCCACATATCTTCTCAGAGATAACTACCACCATTCGAGCAAGTTTTTTTCAGTTCTGCAGTTTTATTGTTTCATCCTATTTTCTTTATTCATTAGAATTTATTGTTCACTAGATATCTATTGTTGTTCTCTGTATATTTGTGTTATTGTATTCAATCTGTTATTCATTTCATTTCACTCATAAATCCAGATCAGTGGTATCAGAGAAGTTTTCTCTTCATTTGTTTTTCTTTGTGCATGTCCCCAACAAGATCTGGGTACAAGAAGTTGGGACTCGAACCAATCGATCCTTTGCAAGATCGGTCATGTTGAGCCTGACAACAACTCATGGGGGACGAGAAGAAATATGATGGAGCAGGAGATCCTTTTAAATTGTTGCTCGAGGAATCCCTTGCATGACGAAGGAACAAAATTATGGACAACTTTGCACAGATCCTTCAGTGGTTTCCCACAGGAGACGCATCTTCATCAAGTGGCCACATAACCCCCTTCAAGGTACAAGTAAATTTTGATATTCCATTATTTGAAGGACTGATAGATGCAGATGTTGTAGATAAATGGTTGAATATCCTCAAAGGTTATTTTTCGGTCCACAATTTTTTTGATAGGGAAAATATTACTTTTGCACTCCTCAAGGCCATCCCCCATGTTAAGGATTGGTGGGATACTTACTCTAAGCAAAGGGCCATAGAGGAATCTGCAATATTTGTGGTCGCCCCCACATGGGATTTTCTTCAAGGATGCCATTAAAGAACAATACTACCATGTTGGAAGCTACGAGGACTAGTACACAAGATGGACCACGCTGCGTCAGGAAAGGGACCAGACAGTACCATATTTCACCAATATTTTCCATACCCTGCACACCAAATTGGGTATCAAAGACTATGAACGACATGTGGTGCTCAAATACCACGGCTGTCTGCATAGATACATTCAAACAGAAATGGAGTTTCTGGACATCGCATCATTAGGTGTGGCTTATAGATATGTTGTCAAGATCGAGTAGAAATTTAAGCAGAAGAGGCGAGAGTTTGGATCTGCAAAAACCTCAAGCCGAAGAAGGGCAAAGATGGGCCCAACCCACAAAACAAGGGACAGATCAAAGATGGCCACTCTTAGTACAACCAGTCCAAGCTGTAACCTAAGAAGGGTAATGAGAATTCGAAGAAGGACACAGGGAAGTGGTGTGAATATCATAAAATCCCTTGGCACAACACCGAAGAATGTCACTCCAAGAAGTCATTGGTGGCCGAGATGAAATCTTTCGAGTAAGAGGCGGATTCAGAATCTAAATCAAATTCAAAAATAGGAAAGTGAATTATCGATGCCAAACCCAACGCCATTGTCACTACCACCAAAGTCCATCCAATCAAACCAGAACAACCAAAGGAAGGGGAATTCATTTTTCACTCACAAATGTGGGTAAACGAGGCTCCGCTTCATTTCATTGTCGATAGCGGAAGTCAGAAGAATCTGATCTCAGCAAAGGTCGTGAAGTGGATGGACCTTCCGATGACACCGCACCCGCAACCCTACACCATCGGTTGGCTCCGCCAAGGAAGAGATCTATGCGTCAGCCAATAGTGTTGTCTTTCCTATGACATCAAGCCCTTCAAAGACGAGGTATTGTGTGATATTGTTCCCCTTGAAGTTTGTGATGTTCTGTTAGGAAAACCATATTTGTGGAAGCGACATGTTGTGTATGAGTATAGTCTCCGTAGTGTTATTATTACTTTCGGTAGACAATTGTACATTATACCATAGGTAGCGTCACCTACCGCTATTTCTTCAATCTCTGTTAAGAAATGCAATAAGGTCATTTCATAGATTGGGAAGTTCGTCTTCTTTGTGATCCATACTCATAGTGAATAAAAAGTCATCGCCACATCTTTGACCTCTACATAGAGCCTCTTTTGCCATCAGAATCAAGTGGACAGGACCGTGGAAGAGTACATCTACATCTTCTCCTCACCCACCGGGGTACCGATGCACTGTCAAGTCAAACATCCAATTGATATCACCCCCGATGCACCTCTTCCCAATGGACCAGTATATCATCATTCGTTGATGGAAAATGACAAAATCAAGCACGAAATCCAAGAGATGCTTCAAAAGGGGCACATCCAAGCCAACTCCTCTCCTTGCGGGAGCCCGATTGTATTGATGCATAAGAAAGACAGGACCTGGCAGCTCTATATTGATTACAGATCTTTAAACAAGATCATAGTCATGAACCAATACCCAATTCCCCGCATTGATGACCTTCTTGACCAACTAAAGGGGGGAAATTTCTTTAGCAAGATTGACCTAAATTTTGGCTACCACCAGGTTCACATAGAACCGACTAATGTATGGAGGGAAACTTTCAAATCTAAAGAAGGTCTCTTCAAATGGTTGGTCATGCCCTTTGGATTAACAAATGCACCAAAAACTTTCATGAGCTTGATTGATGATGTATTGACACCCTTCACCAACTATTTTGTGGTGCTATATCTGGATGACATCCTCATCTTTAGCAGAACTTAGGAGGAACACATGCAACATATTCAACGGGTTTTGAGCACTCTGCAACAACACAAGCTATATGCCAACTTGGAAAAATGCTCCTTTGGCATGAACAAGGTCTAATACTTGGGCTACATTTTTTATGAGCATGGGGTACATGTGGATCCAGCTAAGATCCAAGTAATTCGTGACTAGCCAGCCCTGACCACACTTACCGAGCTTCGAAGCTTCTTAGGGCTTGCCAAATTCTACCATAGGTTCGTTTTGGGATTCTCCCATATTGCATGGGCCCTCATCTAAGTGACAAATGGTGGTGGCAAGGCAAAGTTTGCATGGCAGAAGGCACAAAAATGAGCATTTGATGTTATGAAGCATCGCTTGTGCTCACCTCTAGTAATCTCCTTACACGATCTGCAACAATTGTTCGAGATTGATACTGATGCCTCTGACTACGTTGTAGGCACAATTCTCACTCAACACAATCATTCAGTGGCATACCATAGTGAGACACTCTCAGATACCATCTGGAAATACCCCACCAATGACAAGGAAATGTATTCCATTGTGTAAGCTTGTCACCAATGGAAACCTTACATTCTGGGAAATGAGACAATCATCCACACTGACCACAAGCCTCTACAATTCATACAGACATATGGGAAATTGCAGAATGACCACCATCAAAAGTGGTCCACATACTTGTAGTAGTTCCATCTCAACATCAAGTATAAGACACAAAGCAAAAATCGTGTCAATGACTGCCATAGTCAACCTCTCGTTGCTACACTCACCACCGTGCTCCATTCCCATGGGCACAAGGCATCTGAGTGGACCCAACTTTATGATCGTGACCCTGACTTCGTCACCACCTACCAACTCTTGGGTATAGGCGCAAATGTCACAGATTTTCACATTCAGGGTGGGTTGTTATGCCATTTGGGACACCTCTTTGTTCCATCAAGCGAGCGTGCAAAGCTGATTTGGGAGGCTCAATACAATAGGATGGCAGGACATTTTGGCATGGAGAAAATTGTGTTCATTCTACATAAGCATTTTTATTGGCCAAAACTACGATAGGACGTCAACAAGTATATTAGATCTTGCATTGTCTGTGCCATTGCCAAGCAAGCCATAAATAATCAAGGCTTTTACACTCCTCTTCCTACTCCTAAGAGGCCTTGGGAATCCATCTCGGTGGATTACATGTCTGGCCTTCCATCCACCAAGCAAGGAAATAATTGTGTATTTGTGGTGGTTGATCAGTTTTCAAAGATGGTCATTATCACAGCCTGCAAAAAGAGCATCACAATGACAGATACTACTAAGTTCTTCTTCGAACAGGTGTGGGTCCATTTTGGGATACCACATACCATCATCTGAAAACGGGACAACATGTTCCTCAACATGTTTTGGTCAATCCTATGGTTACTGTTGGACACCAAGATCACTAAATCCACTGCCTTCCACCCCCAAACCGATGGCCAAACCGAGGTCGTCAATCAGATGATTGTGCACATCCTGTGCATGTATAACTCTAAGAATCAGTGTACATGGGATGAGAGTCTTCCCTATGTTCAACAAAACTACAACATGGCTCTCCATAGCTCCACCGACCATAGCCCATTTTAGGTGGGGCTGGGATTCCAACCTTTGGGTCCCATGTATGTTGCACTACCTCTTGCAACCAAACAGGCATAATCTTCCCATGTTCAGTCTGAGGCTGACAAAGCCACCCGATTCATTGAGCGGATTCAACACATCCACCAACAGGTCCATGAGATTTTTCAGAAAGCCAATACTAAGTACAAATAGTGCCATGATCAACACCAGGTACCGCACAAGTTTTAGGTGGGAGATAAGGTATGGTTACATTTGTAGAAAGAGTGCCTCACAGGGCCCCATTAGAAGTTATGCCCACTTTTCTATGGGCCTTACACCATCGCCAAGTTTGTGGGTGACAATGCTTTTGAGCTCAACACTCCCCCCTTCCTTGGCTTGCACCCAATGTTCAATGTGGACCTCCTTCAGCCATATTTTCCACCATTATTGGACACCTCCAAGATCACAGAACAATTGACACCAATGGAGATCAACCCTAACTGCATGGAACAAGCATCCACTGATCAGATAGTGGACACACAGGTCAATGACACTCGCCAATAGAGGATCCAACTTTATCGGGTTGTCAAGGCAAGGCAACTCCTTCACCAAGGAAAGTGGCTCACCCAGGCCCAAATTGAACAAAAATTTCCCCACCTGATAAGGGCACTTAATGCAATGGATACCATTTATTCCTAAGGGGGGAGGGTTGATCCAAGTGGATATTGGTGGCCACCCACCTATTCCAACCGACTCGTCTTGACAATTTTTAGTTCAACACGTTCTTCTGTAATTCTTTGTAATTGTGGGTTCTGCACTTCTAGGGTTGTCTAAATCCCTACACAGTTTCCAAGTGGATATTGGCGGTCTCCCACCTAATCCAACTGGCTTATTTTGGAATTTTTTCATGTTAGTGCATCTTTCTGTACTTCTGGGGCTGTTTTGGGGCCCTAAACAATGTTTTTTGGGATTTCCACAGTCAAACTATAAATTTAGTAAGAGTTTGACGATATAATGTGTATCTCTTGAAAATATATTTCCAACGAGCTATCACACGCCTAAAACATAGATCGTATGCAAAAGTTACGACCCCGGGAAGTTGAGGTACCAACTTACCCATCGGGGCCCACATACTTTTGGTGTTTCATCTCCTAGGGTTAGGTTTTTGTATGTCTAGGGTTTTGGAATTCATGAGTAATGTTAAAAAGGACTATGGAGCCTCATTGTAATCATTCTACTCAGACGAATGCGCGTAACAACCACATCTCTTCTCAGAGATAGCTACCACAATTTGAGCAAGTTGTTTTCAATTCTGCAGTTTTACAGTTTCAACCTATTTTCTTTATTCAATAGAAGTTATTGTTCGTTGGATATCTGTTGTTATTCTCTGTATCTCTATGTTACTATATTCAATCTGTTATTCATTTCGTTCCGCTCATAAATCCAGATCAAGGATGTATTTGCTTGGTCATATGATGACTTGAAATCTTACAAGGAAAACATCATACAACATACAATCCCTTTAATCGAAAGCACTTAGTAAGCATTTCTGAAAAAAATTGAGAAAATTGAACCCCCAAGCTTTTACCTTTAGTAAAAAAGGAGCTAGAGAAGTTATTAACTGCTAAGATTGTTGCTCCTAACAGATACTCATGTTGGTTAGCCAACATGGTTATAGTGAGCAAGAATACTAGTGAAATTAGACTGCGTGTATAATTTAGAAACCTCATCCAATTATGTTTGAAAGATAACTACCCCTTGCCCAATATGGAGAACATGTTGCAATGAGACAGTGGGGTAGATATGTTGTCTATGTTAGATGATTTTTTCAGGGTATAACCAAATCTTGGTCAGAGAGGAGGATAGAGCCAAGACTGCATTTGTTACCCCTTGGGCACCTATAAGTATCTTATGATTCCTTTTGTATTAATGAATGTTGGTTCAAATTTCCAAAGGGCCATGGACTTTTCTTTCAAATAATTCATTGCAAAAATCATCGAGATTTACCAAGACGACTTGACCATGTTCTCAAGGAATAGAAAATATCATATCTAAAATATGAGCCAAGTTTTTAATATATGCAGAAAATTTGGGATATCTTGAATCTAAAAAAGTATGTGTTTGGTTTTAATGAAGGGAATTTGGTGGGCCATGTCATATCTAAATATGGATTAAAGATATACCCATCTAGGGTGGAGGATATTCTTTGGTAAAATCAACTTCATCCAAATATTTATCCTAAATTTTGTTGAAATCATGAAACTGATTTCCAACATGTTAAAGAAGGACTATGAATCTAAGTGGGATGATAACAATAGAGTCATCTTTCAAGAAATTAAATGTGCTATAAGCATGGCACCGATCCTAGTTATCCCCAAATACTCTAGAGACTTTTTAGTTTTTCCTTCGCCTCAAAAGAAACAATAATTGGCGTCCTCTTGCAAAAGAACAAAGAAAATCAAGAACAACCTATAGCATTCATGATTCATGCACTTAGAGATTCAGAACTGAACTATAAAACTTTGGAAAAGCAAGCATATGCCCTAGTTCAGTCTCTGAGTCACTTTTGACCCTGTGTTGGATACTCCAAGATCATTGAATATGTTCCACATGTTGTTGTTAAAGATGTCCAATCTCAATGATATTGTCTTAGGACTCATGGTAAGTGGGTATCTAGAATACATGAATATTACTTGGAGATAAGACCAACTAAATTAGTAAAGGGTCAAGATCTGGCTAGATTGTTGGTTGAGGGTAACAAGAGAGTTTTAGACATCAATATTGTGTTGAAATACTTGGAGAAGAACAAATGGTACAATGACATTGTTTATTACTTGAAGAATTTAGAATGTCCTTAGCACTTAGTCAATCATTAGAGAAGATCTTTGGGGTTGAAAGTCATGAAGTATTGCCTAGTTCAAGGTGGCCTTGGTTGGAGGAACCCCGATGTTCTAGTTCTAATATGTGTTGATAATCAAGAAGCTAAAGACCTAATGATGGATTTCCACAAGGGACCTTGTGGTAGACACCACACTACCCCAACTACTATGCATAAGATCTTAAGGGAAGGGTATTATTGGTCTATGATATTTTGTGATGTCCATCTTTTTGTTAGGTCATGTCAACAATGTCATCTTTTTACAGGAAAACAACGTCTTTCATCCTTACCCCTTTAGTTTGTCATTGTAGAGAGACCTTTTCAATAGGGGAGCCTAGATTTTATCAACAAATTTAAAGATAACTCCAGCAATGGATTCAAGTGGTTTCTCACTGCAATTGATTACTTTACAAGGTGGGTTGAAGCAATCCTGACCTAAAGAGCCACCGATAATGTGGTGAGAGAATTATTAGAAGATAAGATCATTACTAGATTTGGTGTTCCAGCCAAAATCACCACGGATAATGCCAAAGCTCTTAGCTCCACTAAACTGTCAAATTTTTTCTTTGAGAATGGAATCATTTTATCTCATTCCTCTAACTATTACCCACAAGGAAATGGCCTCATTGAATCAAGCAACAAGAATTTGATGGCCATTATCAAGAAAACAATATGTGATATTAAGAAGAGTTGGGGTAATAAGTTGAAGTATGCTCTTTGGGTGGATAGGATAACAAAGAAAAGGTCAACTAGACATAGCCCCTTTGAATTGATACACATGATTGAAGTCACTTTGCCTATTCATTTGAAACTTCATGTGTACCACTTACTTGAGCACTTCACGAATGACAAAGCAACGATACAAGAAATAATTCACCAACTTGTCCAACTTGATGAAGAATGAAGATATGCTTTTGACCACTTAACGATGAGCCAAGAGAGAGTCAAGAAGACCTTTGACAAAAGATCCAAATCAAAGTCAAGAAGAATTTGATTTAATTCTTTGCTTGTGTGGAAGATTAGGAATGGGGAAAGAATACATATAGGTGTAAACCCATGGGTTGATAATGGGGAAGGTTTAAGTTTTCTGAAAAATCTGTTTATTTCTCCCTATGGAAATGCCATTTTCTTTTGAGATAGGCATCTTCCCTTGAAATTAAAATAGTATGGAAGCATGTTGAAATATGTTGGCACTCTTGGTTTAAGGGAAAGGAAACAAATTGCCTGGGAGGGATATGTTGCCAAACTCAAGTCAAGTCATGTGAGAATTAAGGATGTTGTAGATGAATTAATTTCATCTAAAAATATTACCCGATGAATTTATACTCCAAGGATTGCGTATACATTTTTTGTGAGAATGATAAAGTTGAGGAGACCAAATGGTGGTGGAAGGCTCTATGGAAATTGAAATGGCCTTTAAAATCTTGCATTTTTATGTAGCTTTCCTTTATGAATAAATCCATAACATAGGAAGTTTTGTAGAGATGAAGTAGGTAGAGACCAAGTAGGTGTTCTCTTTGTAAAGAGAAAGAGGAAACACTCAACCACTTGTTTATGTCTTGTTCATACATTGTTCAAGGTTAGAATGAATTTGAAGCTCTTACACATTTAAATGATGTTTGGGTGGGGGTTTCAATTGTTGAAATTCTAAAAACATGGTGTTCAAATCCTAATTTGAAAAGGTTTAAAGCTATCTCATTGGTTGTTATCTGGGAAGTATGGCTAGCTAATAATGCTAGTGTATTTAATGATAGGCACATCCCTCCTTTTCAGTATGAAACATAAAGAAAATCTATCCTGGACAATTTCAAACAAAATTCCAAGGAGAAGTCTTCGAGATATATTTTAGTTGAGCAGATTGATAGAAATGGGACTTGGGCCCTCTTTGATGAGGCTTTTAAAGGGGATCCTCCTATCTATGAGGTAAGGGAATTTATTTTCTTATGTGATTCTCATCTCTTAAAATTTAAGGTAGGACTTGGCATAGGTATAATTAACTATGTTGAATTGGTGGCTCGAAAGTTGTTGCTTATTTTCTCTATTGAAAAAGGGGTCACAAAAAATCATATTTTTTTTATGGCTCTATGATGGTGATAAATTGGATGTTGGATGTTAGTAATATGATTTTTTTTTATTTTTATTTTCTCCATTAAGGCTCATTTATGATAGAAGTTTATGCTCTCTCCAAAGCATGACTGCAACCAGATTTAGGTACTTGCCATGTTCAAGAGATCAAGGAGGATCAATGCTTTGAATACTTCGACACTTTTATATTTTGATCTGTTTTAAGGTGGATATCATGGAATTTATTGAACCCTATTATACCATGCTTATGATGTTATTTGTGGACCTTTCAATAGGTTGATCAATATCATATTTTCTTGATGTATTTTCTTTTGAGTATTTTTGGATAGCTTGAAGTTTATATGTCAATTTTTTTATTAGAAGATAGGATATTTATCTTAGAGCCTTTGGAGAAAGTATGCACCCCAAACCCACACATAAGTTATGTTGGATGCACAACCTACTTGCAAATAATACAACACATATCCAACAATTAATTAATTAAAAGAAAGCAAAAAACTATATAAATTAAGAAATACTCGACATTGTTTAAAGAATTAACCATTTACATTATCTCTTCAATTTGTAATATTATATATATATATATATATATTGGTGCTCTCATCCTTATAACAAGCGATACTCCCAAAGGTATGTGACACGTGCATTTTCCCATATGTGGAGCATTAGTGCTAGTGTTGTTTTTGGTATAATAAACACCAAGTGTCTCTATATGTATCTATATAGAATATTAACACTAAAAGCATTTGTGGGTTTTTGTGCCTGGTATATAAGATACATTAGTGTGTCATTATTATATGGTGCACACCCCACAATTCAAAATTATTTTGTAGAAAAATATTTGACAGGCACATGGTTTGTAATAAAAAAATCCAACACAATGAGTAGGCCCGAAGGCATTGGCGAGATTATTTGCATGGAAATTGGCGAGATTATTTGCATGGGAATAATCATTGAGGGAAAAAAAATTATAAGCAACAAATACCCTAATCTCCTAAAAAAACGAATAACATTGTGAAAGGGTTAGGAAGATAAACCATTGCAAGTAGGGTTTACAATGACAAAAAATAAAGGGAAGTAACAACAAAGTTAGGGTTCGTAGAAATTAAAAAATTAAAGAGAGGAAAAACGAAGCTAGGGTTTGCACCATTGAAGGTGAGTGGATTTTATTTTTCTTTGTTTGTTGAAATGTGTTGTAAATATGCGTAGTAAAAAAAACAATACTACAAGGAATTTGTGAAATAAACAAGAAAAAGATTGTTGAAATGCAGAATGAAATTACATACTTAAAATTTCTTTTATGTAAATATGCAATATATGATAATCCCTTATAAATTATGCATTTTAATCATTTTTTACTCCACCTCCACCTCCACCCTCCACCTTACATATGATAACCCCTTATGAATTATGCATTTTTAACCCTACTCCACTTCCACTTCCACTTCCACCCCCACCCCCAATTTTTTTTTAGGTAAAAATCTATTGCAAAATAATGGATTAGAGTTTTTTTTAACTCACCTTTACAATATTGTTAAAAATTCTTTTTTTTTT
>JZKD02S0894316.1:178182-194160 GCA_000966675.3 Picea glauca
TGGATGTGTGTTGTACTTATTATGAATGAGGTCTCGAGGTCAAGTCCCCGACCAATTATTGTTGATATTTGTTTGGATTGTTGGGCCTCACTCGATGTCCCCACCAAATTAGTCCCTGTAATCAGGGCCGACGATTTACCTCTTTTACCATCCACCAAATGTGGGGAAGTACTCAGAGGGTTTCCCACAATTTCTTCCATCGAATATATATAAACTTTGAATCTATGTGCTGAGAGGAATCAAGTCCCTTGGGGTGAAAACATTTTTAAATTGAAAAACTTGAAGAAGCATTTGCACCTCAAAGGATTTGATCCCTCTTGACGCATGATAAATCTAGAGTTCAGATAGATCTACATTGATTTATAATATACGCCAATTAGCTCAATGTGTATGTATACAAAATCACAACACATAGGTATTTGTGGGTTTTATGTTTGACATCATGTCATATAATAGTATATACATTAGTGCGTGTTCGTTGTATAGGGTACACCACACAACTTGAAACCATTTTTTAGAAAGAAAAAAAGTGATAGAAAGAGGTTTTGGAAAAAAAAATCTAAAAGAATAAATAAACACTACAAGCCAATGACAATATTATTTACATTGAAATGACTATTGAGGCCAAAATAAAAAAAAAAACCCTTAAACAACAAATACCCTAAGCCCTCAAAAATAAATAGCATGTAAAAGGATAAAGAAAATAAACCATTATAGCTAGGGTTTACAATGACAAAAAAATTAAGGGAAGCAATAACAAAGTATACTTTATAGAACCAAAAAACTAAAGGGAAGAAAAAACTAAATAACGTGTAAAAGGATAAAGAAAATAAACCATTGTAGCTCGGGTTTACAATGACAAAAAATAAATAAAGGGAAGCAACAACAAAGTAGACTTTATAGAACCCAAAAACTAAAGGGAAAAAAAACTAAGATAGGGTTTGTAGTGTTGGAGATGAGTGAGTTTTATTTTTCTCTGTTTGTTGAAATGCATTATAAATATGCATAGAAATAATATTATAGGGAATTTGTGAAACAAGCAAGGAAAACTTTGTTGAGATGCAGATAATGAAATCACATATCTTAAATTTCTTCTCTGTAAATATGTATGCAACCTCTATGACCCCTTATGAATTATGTTTTTTAATTGTTTTCTCCCCTCTAATATTTTCATTCGTAAACATTTTTGAAAAAGTCTTCCTTCTAACTTTGGCACAATAATGGATTAGGGTTTTCTTTAACTCACTTCTAAAATATAGTTGAAAAACTCTCGCTCTTTGTTTTTTTCCTGACATATTGATGAAAAACACACTTTGTTAAGAACCTAAGTAGATCTACAAATATACTCACCACAAATACTGAAAACATGATAAATCCACATAGCAATACAGAAGAAACCACACTTTTATTATTATCAAACCCTTATGGTAGGACAACACCATACAATGGATCATATTATAGAAGGGATCCTCTCATGTTCACTTGCCTCTTCGAGGGAGCATCCTCCTATTGAGCTACCGCTCCAAATACAATAATTCTCTTCATGTTCCATTACATTGTTTGAACCCCTTTATATAGTGCTACCAACCACCTAAGAACAATCTATAGGAGGAACCTTCTAAGAAGTCCTCTTACATTTATTACATCTAACTAACATAGTGGACCTTATTTAATACTATAGTGGACCTAGTCCACCTTACATTGAATGACCTATACTATTATCATTATGGGCCCTCCGGGCCCCCCACTATCTCTCTAGCTACCTAACATTTCATCCCCCCTATGAAAGCGTTGTCCTCAATGCTTGATGTACAACCATATACCAGGGTCTCGTGGATAAGTGTGGACCATAGTGTTGAAGTAGATTAGAGAACCATGGTCCCATGGAGAAATGAAAGCCACCATGATGAAGTAGTCTAACTTTCATTGTAAATCAGTGTCCCATGTCCAAGTGCTCATGTGAACTCCATGTGGAAGATATCTGAACTCAAGAACCAACTGAAAATGATGCTCCAAAAATCTACATTGAACATGGGGATCCAAATATGTAGATCCCTCCATATCCAAAAAATCATATGAATAATACACTAGTACTAGAGAATACTGAAAAATAGTGTTCATAGAAGACTATGGACTACTCTCCATAAGGTGGACTAGAGTCATCAAATAACATATGAAAGTAATTATCATCCCATAGATTACAATTGTCCATATACCAATCTTCACAATCTTCTTCGTAATCATACCAAACATTTCTTTCTTGAGTATATTCTCATGTGATGTGAACGTACATGGGATTCCTAATATATCTCTCCTGTGCTACAAGTCTGATCTCTTCAATAGCTTCCATATCACATTAAAATTTTGTGTTGGAAGCTTCCAGTTTGCGTTGTAGGGCCATGAGGGATTGAAAGTGAATATCCATGGGAAACACCACATATAAGATACAAAAAGAAAGATATGAAAATACTTTATCTAATGGAACTAATCTGGTAGCAATCTGAGCACCCTCTGAAAAGTTCTAAACTCTACAGTACCGTTGTTGTCCCAAAAACGCCCCAAAAATAGTTGATTTTAAATCAACGATATCTTCACTTACATAGCTCCGATTTGGATGATTTTTTTTGAAATTGGGTGAACTTGTGAGAGGAAATCATATATGTAATTTGTTTATGAAAATTTGTCCCCGAGTGTTACAAAAATCAGAAACATCGCATGGCCATACATGGAAAAAACCCTGAAAAATTTTAGATTTTAAAATGTTGATAACTCCACTTCCCGGACTCCATTTTCAGACGATTGTTTTAAAACTTGGGTGTTTTTATGAGAGGAACTCATAACTACAACCAGTTTCTTCAAAATTTGCACCAAAATCTACATAAATTGTCTGGAATGTCGTGAACCTCTTTTTTCTTCTCATCTTTTTCTAGTTTTCAATACACCTTACAATAGTAAACATACTGAACTAAGCATATGTTAGTGCATTTGGAAATAATAAATTCAGTGAGCGAGGCATATTTTGGCTAAAATATAAGTATAAACCTTCATAAATATAAATTTGCAGAGGTATGTACTTGCAAAGATTTTTGTAGAAGCTTCCAGTTGGTGCCCTTAATCAACTTAAGTGCATTGATCATTGTGTGCTATATTATATATGGTGCACTGATGACCAAAAAATATTTTGAAGTTTCTTCTAAGTTATAATGTCACATATGTTTGACTAAATAACATGTTTTCTCATCAGAGTGTTTGTAGTCACATACTTGTATTGATTGTGGTTTTTGGCTCAAATGCAAGGGAAAGTAAAATAAAATGGTAAATGGCAAATTATGAACATCCATCATTCAATATCAAGAGCGATCCAAATCCTCCAGGTTTTTTCTTTCCTTTTCAATGCATTAAGTATATATTTTAGTTATATGTCCAACATTTTGATTGAATGTATGAGACCTTTGGCACTTATGTAGTACTAGCATTTGAATAATTATCCCTTGAATTTTGTAGGACATTTATTTCAAATCAAGTTTGGATGCACACGATATTATGTTAGTGTGTGGTCTACAAGCCAACAAATAGGTGCTCAAGATTTTATTATAATATGTAAATTTAGGTGCAAGTTTTGAGTAATTTTGATGACATAGAAACACCCCTCACAATGCGTACCACCTAATAGAAGAATATTTATAAGTTTCTACAAAAAACATTTCTAAAAAAAAATTATTTGACCTCTATCATCTCATCTTCTAAGTTCCCATATAGAGGGGGAATTAGAACATTTACAACATCCATCTTATTTTCTAAGAAGTCAAAGTAATAAATCTAGATGCGAAGACATGGTACTATAAACATGCATTTTATTTGGGTAATATATGATTTGAGACTCTTGAATCATAATCTTCATTCCACGTTGTAGCGATGAACATTCTTGTTATAATGGTTACAATGTCATTTCTTCATTATTAAATGGTTGTCTTCACTCATAAAACTTGCAAACAACTCAACATACAACATTATGGATTTGTACTCCAAATACAACTCCACGGATTGAAGTTCCACTGATAATGTGGGTAGTGGTACTTTATCAAATGTTCTATTTTGGTATTTTGTTTAAGGAACCATATCCACATGTAGTTGGTATTTTTTTTTATCCATCGTTAAATGCTTGTGCATTGCTACAAGTCTACATACAACACATTGGGTTAAATTTCTTCAAATGACATGAGTACTTTGTCAAATGTCCTAGACATTTTGGTTAAGGACACACATCCATGGGTAATTGGTATTGAGTCTAATCTCCCACAATGCATGTGCATTGTTGCAACTCCTCATACTTTGTCAAATGCCCTAGTGGGAATTTTAGTCAAGGACATATATCCATGGGTAATTAGTATCGAGTCCAATCCCCCACGTTCCTTTTGCACTGCTACAACTCCACATACTATTGCTCCATGGGTTGAATTTCTACCAATGACATGAAACCTTGTCAAATGCTTCACTCTGACATTTTAGTTAAGGGTCCATATCCACAAGTAGTCAACTTGAGTTTAATCCCTTGCGCTATTTGTTGAATACATGCATTGAAGTGGTTTATAGATTAAGTACTTCCCTCAAAGGAGGCTTGCTCCTTGTTGGGGAAAGTTGTCATAAACCTCTCCAAAGGATTCAATCCATGGATCTAGTTCAACACATGATTATATTAATTCTTTGAAAAAATTGATGATTTATTATTATACCCATTAAAACACGGACAAACTAAATATATCCATATCTATTATATAGTTTGGTTTGAAACTTGAAAACAAAGTTTATTTTGATTAAGAGAATCGTCACAAACAACCCCTCCATTCGATAGTGTGATAGAATTCAAAAATAAAAAAATCACAATTTTGACAATAAAAATTTACAATTACACAAAATCAAACTCTTTCTTAACCTTTTTTTTTTTAATTGAAACAACTCCAATACCAAAATTTCAACAATCTAAATTTAAAATTTGAAAATTTTTACCAAAGATAAAACCAAAAAAACACCAAATAAGAAAATAATTGAAATATAAGACTTTGCTACACGTTTAACTTATTCTTTGAACACATTTATTTATTGCTACCTATATTTAGGATACTTGCACTATTGTTCAATATATCCGTTGTCCTCTATTCCGGTTATAATCACCCAGGCAACCCGGGTCAAATTCGGTCAAAGAAATAAACAATGAATTTTAAATATTTTTTTAAATATATGAAGACAAAATGATTTAAATAAAAAGACGAAATCCGTATTAGCTGGAATAGCTCAGTTGGTTAGAGCGTGTGGCTGTTAACCACAAGGTCGGAGGTTCAAGCCCTCCTTCTAGCGCCAACATGGATTTTGTTTGTTGGGGAAGAACAAATTTTGTCATCACCTGCACCAAATATTTTCAAAGAATTGATCTGTGTTGCCAACAGTTGACATATTCGTGGACGGGACTGGATTCGAACTGTTGATCGGATGGCTTCCGGGCACGAGGACAGAGCGCATCTCCTTTCATGGACTGAACAATAACATCAAATGGATTCTAGGTCACTGATTTAATGAAAATAAAAGATTTTTATTGTAACAACTAAAATTAGTACAAATTTGATTATATCTGCTTTTAAAAACTTATATCTGCTTTTTAAAAAAGTTTTAGTGTAATAGTTGTATATTTGAATTGAATATTAAAAGATGTGATATATTAGTTTTATTTATAACATTTCAAAGTATTACTCACTTAGAATACATATACTTATCATTAAATTTTAGGATTGGAATGATAATTCCATACTAAGTACTACCTCGATATTATCGAAAATGACATTGCCATTTGAAAGTATTAAATGTGTAATAGGTAGGGTATTAATTATTCGAAAGTATTATTCTTGGTTATGAGTTATGAGTTATGAGTTATGAGTTATGAGTGATGAGTTATGAGTTAAGAGAAAAAGTTAGGGTTTGACAGTTACGACGAGCTAGGGTTTGATAGTTGTGGTCACAACAAAGAGCAACATGAGCAGTAAGGGGGGGCAAGGGGACCCCCTCATACAAACAGGTAGTGGTGGACATAGGAAAAGAGCCACGCAGTGGAGTTTTCAAGGCATCAGCGATAGGAACCTCGGGATCAGACCCAGGGAAGCATCAGGAGAGAAGTCGGGACAAAAATGAGAACATGGAGGAAGTCGCTAAGGAAACTCAGAATGAGGCGCAAGAGATCGTGAAGGCTAACGGGACGGAGGGGCGCAACCCCTGCAAGCCCAAAACAACAATGATACCCAAGGTGGTACTGGAGGACCCAAAAACACAACTCTATAGGGACCAAATGAAGACACATGCGCTCATATGCAAATTCATGGGGTTATGGCCCACAGAAAGAACTCTGCGCAACTGGATTAAATATCATTGGAAGCCAAATGGAGAAGTGCAGCTCCACCTCAGCTCGAAGGGTTTCTTCACAACAGTCTTTATTAACCTAGAGGACAGGGAGAAAGTCTTCGAGGGAGGTCCATACTTCCACGCCTCAGCGGGACTCTACATGCAACCCTAGAAAGAAAATTTTTCCCTGGAGAAAGAAACTTTCAAAAAGGTACCAGTTTAGCTGAGATTCTATTCCCTACCCCTAGACTATTGGTTGCCCTCTACCTTTGAAGCAATAGGAAACAAATTGGGGAAATATGTGAAGACCTCAGAAGCCACCCTAAAAGGAAGATACACATCGCATGCAAGAATCTGCATAGAGATGGACGTTTCTGGAGCACTCCTAGAAGCCATAAGTCTGGAATTCATGGATGAGGAATGGATCCAAAACATAGATTACGAACGGATCCCCTTTAGATGCAGAAGATGCCATGAGCATGGACACTTGATCAGAGAGTGCCCTCTAAACAAAAAGAAGGAAGCGGCAAATCCCAAAACAAAGCAAGATGAGGAAGGGTTTATAACCCCGAACCCCAGGAACAGAGAAAATAAAAAGCAAAATAAAACCTCGGTAGGAAATACCCAGGAGACTCGGAATACAATGGAAGGAAGGGACCAAACAAACAAAGGGACAACAAAAGACAAGGACTCGACAAAAGTTCCAGAAGTCAAAGACCAAGCAACAAAAGAGCCCACCCAATAGCCAAACAATACAACAACTCAGGGGAGTTGTGCAACCCCGATGGACGGAGAGACAAAAGACGACAACATCGCCATGCAAGACGCAGAGGGGGATGCATAAATGACCCCGAGCGAAGTAGGCACAAAATACCTCAATCTCAGAGACTTGGTGGAAAAGGAAGGAATAGACCTTCCACACATATTAGAACAATGGAAAAGGTAGGGAGTTGACAACGTACCAACAGAGCAACTCGACCGCATCCAATACCTGTTCCTCCTACGGGAGGAAGCCAAAGCCAGAGGACAAAAATGCACACACAGGGAGATAGGACACTTAGGAGTGAAAGCCGACGAGGGACAATCGCAGCTACCACCCAAACAAACGAGGAGGAAAAAAGGCAGGAAATCAAACAACGTAGCACAACAGGAGCTGGGAGCGCTACTGATAAACTCGAGTAAGATCAAGAAACTCTTTCCCCACTCTCCCCCACATGTTTAAATGAAGGTTATAACTTGGAATCTAAGAGGCCTAAACAACCCAAGAAAACAAAGAATCCTTAGGAATAAACTAAAGCAGGAGCAACTAGATCTTTGTTTTATTCAAGAGACGAAATGTACTATAGACAGAATGGAGTCAATCAGTGAACAACAGTGGCGCAAGTACAGGATAGTAGCCATCGAAGACCACCAAAGTCAGGTGGCATACTCATGTTGTGGAACCCACAAATCCTAAATTTAATAGCAACCGAAGCAACTAGGTACACCCTAACGGTGTGCATGCAAATCATAGGAAACACTGAGGAGATTCTCTGCACAAATGTGTATGGGCCCCATGGGCCAGAGGAAAAGAAAGGAATGATCCGAGACCTAGAAGATATAAAAGTCCGAGCCACCAACCTCCACTGGATCCTAGTAAGGGACTTCAACATTATCACCTCCCTTGCAGAAAAGAAGGGTGGTATGAGAAGATTGGATCGGGATGCGGAGGAGTTTTCAAATTATATAGACAGAGCGGAGATGGTAAATCTCCAAACTAATAATGGCCAATTCACCCGGAACAATAAACGGATGAACCAGTTCCAGGTAGCTACAAGACTCAACCGATTCCTTATATCAGAGTCAATCATTATGCAGGGGCTAACCTTAGATTGCAACATCCTACCCTGGGGTGGATCTGATCACTGGCTAGTGCAACTGGAAGTAGGCTTCCATGCAACACCTAAGAACAAACCCTTCAGATTCGAGAAATTCTGGATTGATCACCCGACTTTCAAGGAAAATATCAAACAGTGGTGGTGGGAGGAGCAACCGGAGCAAGGGACTAGGATGTTCAAACTACAAAAGAAACTTAAATACATCAAAAATAAACTCAAGGAATGGAATAGGGATATCTTTGGGAATATAAACACAGAGAAAAACGACATCGAAGAAAAAATGAAAAAACTCCAAGAAACTTGCATGCGGGAAGGCTATACGGAGGACTGGAAAAAAGAAGAGCTCCAAATGACCCAAGAGTGGGAGGCACGATGCCAGCAGGAGGAAACACTCTGGCGTCAGAAGTCCCACATATGATGGCTAAAGGAAAGAGAGCGGAACACCGGGTTCTTCCATAGAACAACCATGGTCAGAAGAGCCCATAACAAAATCCTGAAGATCAAGGACCAGGATGGAATCGAGCGTGAGTCACATCAGGAGATCGAAAGCGCTATGGTTAGACACTTCCACGGGATAGCCCAAGAAGCGCATCAAGACAGATCAGAGGCCATTTAGAGGATAACCTAGCATATTCCATGCTTGGTTACCGAGGAACAAAACATCTTCCTGAACAAACCTATCGCCACGGAAGAGGTTGACCAAGCTCTCTAGGAAATGCCAAGTGGGAAAGCAGTAGGTCTAGACAACGTCATTGTGGAGTTCTTCAAAGCCTGCTAGGAAATCATCAAACATGACATCTATAAGGTAGTAGAGGACTCTATAAGGTCTGCCTCCATCCTTAAAGCACTAAACACAACCATGATCACCCTAATCCCTAAAGAAAATGAAGCCAAAACCCCGGACCGGTACAGACCCATAGCACTTTGTAATGTGATCTACAATATCATCTCCAAAGTCATAGCAAATAGATTGAAACCCCTCCTACCTTCACTGATCTCGCAAGAACATGCAGGCTTAGTGGAAGGTAGACAAATTATGGACAATATCATCCAGGCCCATGAGATCATTCATACCTTAAAACTTCAGAAGAGGGGGGGGATGATAATACAACTGGACCTAGCAAAAGCTTATGACAAAATTAGCTAGCATTATATGATCAAGACCTTGGAAGCCTTTGGTTTTACCCAGCACTAGATCAATTGGATTGTCAGTTTAGTATCCACAACAAGCTACTCGCTACTAATCAACGAAGCCTTGACCAAACCTTTCTGGCCCAGGAGAGGGATCAGACAAGGAGACCCGCTGTCTCCCTTCCTATTCATTCTGATGATGGAAGGCCTCAACCGTAGCATAAAGAGCGCAACAACAACTGGGGAAATAACAGGGCTCAAACCTTTCGAAAACTGCCCTACTTCAACTCACCAACAGTTTGTGGATGATACACTACTCCACGACATACCCACGGTCAAGCAAGCCAAAGCCTACAAACGAATCCTAGACGATTTTGGGGAAGCCTCAGGCGCTGAGATCAACCACTCCAAGTCGATGATATTTTTATTTAATACCAATCCAGCTATCCAAAGGAATTTGACCAACATTCTAGGCTTTGAATGGAAAACACTTCCAACCAAGTATTTGGGGGTTCCTTTGACAGACAAAGTATATAAGTTGTCAACTTGGGAAGGAATAATAAACAGGTTACAGCAGCGGGTAAAAAACTGGACGTATAGGTCCCTTAACCTAGCAAACAGACTAATCCTAACCAAGACTGTTTTACAAGCTATCCCAACCTTTATGATGTCAGTCTTCCCCACTCCATAGGGGATCCTACAGAAAATTAGAGCCATCCAGAGGGACTTCCTGTGGTGAGGTGCGGAAACAAAGAAAAAATGGGCCCTGGTGGCCTGGGAGAAAGTCTGCAGGCCAAAACACAAAGGAGGTTTGGGGCTACAAGATCCACAAACGACCAACAATGCATATGGGGCGAAACTCTGGTGGCGGTGGGTCAAAGAAAATCAAACACCTTGGGTAAACCTATGGAAGGAAAAGTACGCACCGGACACCCACGACCAGGACATAATCTGCTTTGGAGGAACCAGGGAAGGCTCAACCATATGGAACCTAGCCTGACGCAACAAAGCATGGATTCAAACACACAACTTTTGGGAAATCAAGAATGGTAGAACAACCAGATTATGGAAGGACGCTTGGAAACAATAAGCAAAGATGGAAAACCCAGAGAGAGGGATACTCCAACAGGACCTCATCACACAAGGAAAAATCAACGTTTATCAATACTGGCAATAGGGAACATACCGCAACAAATGGAGAATACGGGACAATATTAATCATTAGAACAATGAGATACCCTCAACAGCAATAAAAGAGGTGGAGGAGGAACTGGGCAGACGAAAAATAACAGTCACGGAAGGAGAGGACCAGTTGAGGTGGGGAAAAAAGGATGGAGGGGAATTCAACCTAAAAGAAGTCCGACACTATATGGTAGACCTAGACCAAGATGACTTGGCGCAACATTGGGATAAGCTTTGGAAAAACCCCCAATGGCCAAAGATTAAGATCTTCCAATGGATAATATTACACAACCACCTCCTAACTTGGGATAACCTAAGGAAAAGAGGTTTCATCGGTCCGTCAAGATGTCATCTTTGTCAAACTCAGGAAGAAACAACCAACCATCTCCTCGACGATTGTGCCTACACTGCAGAACTGTGGGACTGGGCAACAAGTATCTTCCGCCAATCCGACAGGATCCATGGTAACATTGTCACAACAATCAAGCTCTGGAGAGAAAAATACAATGACCAAGAAGAGGTGAACCTCTGTTGGACCCTCACCCCATGAATGATCATATGGTCAATATGGAAGGAAAGGAACCGACGCATTTTTAGAAACCAAAGCTGGTTAGAAGAGAAGCTCAAGGAAACAATAACCTCCATGATACGCGAGACGATGATGAGCCGCAACTGCCAGGAGGGTAGAGCGCAACCCACTGATCAGGACTCCCGAGTCCTAGAATTTTTCCAACTAATAGGTGGGCACAACCCCAATCCAAATAGACAACAACCACAACTCCAAGTAGGTGAGCGCAACTGGAAACCGCCACCTTCAGGCTCCCTCAAATTGAATTTCAATGGGGTGGTGGAAGGCAACCTAGGAAGAACAGGTTTGGGAGGAGTAATCAGGGATAGTAAAGGGAACATCATACACGGGAAGCATGGGTAACTCAACCAATAACACCACAGAATTCAAAGCCCTGGAGATTCTCAGTCGGGAGGGGATGACGAACGCCATAGTGGAAGGAGACTCCGTGCTAGTCATCAACACAGTAAGAAAACTCCAAAACGATACCAGAATAGGTAAAATCCAGAGGCATTGGCGATTGGCCTACCTACTGAAAAAAATCCAGGAGCACTTGCGGACAGGGATCACTGTGGATTTGCGCTGGGTGAGGAGGTCAACAAATGGATTGGCAGACAAAATAACAAACGAGGGGGTCGAGAACGAAGGTCCAGAAATGGACACAATATGGTGCAACATCCCGCAAGGTCAATTCCGGGCAGATTGCACCTAACTTGCGGAAAAATACTGGGACACCAGGAGTAGTACGAAAGATTATGGCAATAATGGAGGCACAATAGACACTGAAGGACACGTAGGTCCTAGATAGAATCCGATGGCCCACCAATCAAATAAGGTTACAAATGCAGATGCAGATCACACTTCAGGTGAAGGTACGACACCACGGTCCCATCAATAAAAAGAAGTACATAAGTTACCCATTGGAAAGCAGAAGAGATAACTCGCAGGCGACAAAGGATGAAGGATGACAGGTTACACCAGGGCCAAGTAGGATCACACCTCACCTAAGTACGGAGATGGGATGGGGAAAGAGATGGCATACAACGAGCAGGGAAATGCATTGGTGCAGGGATAACGACAAGGTCATCAAGTGCACATGCTCTGGAACAAAGGATATTAATGGGCAGGGCCACCTTGAGGAGCATGCCATGATTGCAAGGATGGAACTGCAATCGGGTTGGCTCCATAAAGGCAAGGACACCAGAACTTACCACATAATGAGGCATCTCAATTACAGGGGCCACCTAACTTACGAGAAGGAGGTGAAGCGGAACAGGGAAAGAACCCAACGTAAGAACCACCACCTGCAAGTGAATATGGTACGCATGAAGAAAACCAGTATCAAGAGAGGCCCCCAAGGGAAGGAACCTCCACAGAGCGCCCGATGGTTGACAAGAATCGAACAGGCGGTCAGGGAAGCAAAGAGCACCTTCCTCGCGAAGGTATACACCAAGGGGAAGACGATCATTAAAATATGTGAGGGAGAAATCAACAGTGCCCGCAGGGGCAAAGCCTGGTCAACACTAACCCAGGAAGCAGGGGGGATACGGGACCTCGAAGCCACACAACCAAGGATAACCCTCTACCACAAGACGGTGGAGGAAGCTTGGAGAACCAAAATGCTGATAGGTAAGATGTGTGCGGACCATGGGGAGACCAACATGATGGAAACCAAAGAGCAGAAGAAAGAGCACACAGAAATTCTCAACCGCCTCAGTAACCTGGAGAAGGGGGTAAGAAGGCTGGTGGAGGACCAGAAGAGACAACAGGAGAAACTGGAGCGGATGGAAGGGCAATTTCATCTCTATCTATGCTACGTCCATCATATAGATATCACTCCAGCCGACAAAAATGGAACCCCAACATGCATCAGAAAGCTACGTCTGGTGGAACAGGGGGAGGAGGATGCAGCAGAGTAAGAAGGGGATGAAGAGCACCCCATCAACCTAGACTAGCACAAGACCCGCCCAGATCATGTCTCTCAAAGTAGGAGCTAACCCCACTATGTTTAGACTTTTTGATTTCTTTTGATGAAGTTTTTAGACTGGATTATAGTAGCCTGGGTTGGTTTCCCGTGGTGGTGACCCAGGCACATCTTGTTTATTTTCAGATACTACATTTAAGGGACCCCGGATATGGTTTTCGTTCAGGCAGATCCTGGGAGTCCATGCATTAGTTTTGTACTATAACCTTATAAAGCAATATAGATTCACACACTCATTTACAAAAAAAAATAAAATTATTCGAAAGTATTAAATGTGTAATAGGTAGGGTATTAATTATGATAGAACAATACACAAATCCATAACTGTAGATACCAAATCATGTAAATATTCTTAAAGCATTTTGATGAGGATTTTGAACCTTAAAAATTTAACGAGAAGCCATGAGAGTGCTTCTCTAGTTGCAAGCGAGATTAAAGGTTCAGTTCCATCCAATGGAAATGTATAAAAGCCATATAAATTGAAAAACTTTATTAAGTGCCCAAATCTATTAAACCCATATAGATATATTTTAAAATCGGATCTATAAAGCACCGAGAGGGGTCCAATTTCTTAAAGTGTAAATATTTTTTTATTATTATTTCATTCCTTGTTAAGTTTTACATGGTGCATGTAATTGTTTTTTTATAAAATTGAACTGACTTAATTTTTATTATTGTTATTCTTTTTAATTGAGTGGGCTTTAATTTTTTTTAATGTAGTGTTGTCTAACATAACATAATGCCTCAACATCTCCGACATACTAGGTTATAGAGCACTTCGCTACTCTCGACACCATCATTAGAAATGGCCCCAAGACACATATCGAAAATATTGAAAATCTAAATAGAACTTTTTATTAAAAAGGAAAATTGAAAAAAGATTCATCATGAAAAGTCTCAAGAAAATATCTTATTGACTAACACTTAATCGATAATAATTATGTTATTTATTATATAGTACATAGTTCGATAAAACTTGTTGACAATAATAGTAATATAAAATCAAATAAATTATAAAAAATTACATATTGTATCAATAGTTATGTTATATAATGACAATTAACTATATATTTTAATAATAATTATACTGTGTTGTAATAATTATATTGTGTGGCTTAGCCAAAGCCAAGCTCTTCATATGGCTTCTTCTTCACAACAAAGCACCCACCTCAGATCCACTCCAGAGAAGAAAATTCACTGGTTCAGGTAGATGTAGTCTCTGCAAGGAGGAAAATGAAACTAATCACCATATCATTTTGAAGTGTCCCTTCACCAAAGAAGTCTAGTCTGAGCTAAGGAAGTCCTTGGGTACAATCTGCTCCTGGGAAGGCGATTCAATCGAGGTTGCACTGAAGTATGAATAAACAACTCATTGACCAAAGGAATCAAGGCACTTCCTTTGATTGTGGCCTGGGGGATCTAGTTAGCTCAAAACCATTCTTTGTTTGAAGACACTTTCCCCTCCCCCACTCACATTGTAGCCCAGGGCCTAGCCATCGTCTCCGCTCTCCCTCAATCCCCAACACCCTCTCCTCACACCTCTCAAAAGGAATGCTTAATTAAAAAGGACCACCCCTGAGATTTCTTTGATGGGGTCGCTCAAGGCCACCCCACCCTAGGGGGGGCGGGGGGAATCATCCATATCTCAGATGACTCCTCATTTTCTTTTTCTGTGGGGCTCGGCCCCACATCAAATAAATTTAGTGAACTAATGGCCCTAAATCTCACTCTTCATCTTGAAAAATAAAAAGGAATAAACCAACTACACATTTATGGAGACTCTCTTCTCACCATAAACTAAATGACTAGGGTGTCCTCTCTTAAAAAATACACACTTTGGCCACTTTTCAAGATATAAAAAGATTTGCTAGTTCTTTTTCTCATCTCTCTCTTTCACACATGTTTACATGCAACATAACCAAAAGGCATATAGATTCTCAAAAGATGGTGTGGAAATGAACAAAGGATCCTGGAAAATCAACGAAAAAACCTCGTGTTTCTCCCATGAATATCTTCACTTGTCTTGGCTCCAATTCTGAATAAAATTGACCGATAATTATTTTTTGATACAAATATTGGCCTATCTATTTGTATATTATGTTTTTCTACTCTTTTTTGAACTTGTCTCAGTGAGACTTTGATCCATATACTTCTTGAACTCAAATAAGGTACTATTTTTGGCTTTGTTAGAAGTGATGTTTTATGTATTTTGATGATCCTTACAATTTGAAAATTTTAGTGGGTTGCTTTGCTCTCTCAGCATAAACTCTTTTTTAGGCACAAGCAACTTAAATGCCAGAGGCATCTACAAATGTAATTTTGTTCTTCTTGCAATAAAATTACTTTCTTTTTTCCTTGGAAAAAATTAATTATTGTGTGTTGTAATAAATATTTCCTCCAATATATCATTAGTTTTTTCTATATATTGGTTCTCCATTCTTATGGTTTAATGCTGCTTCTTTGTCTTCCTTGTGGGTGCAATTCTCCCTTTGATTTAGACATAGTAATAATATTCAATGTATAATGTTGATATTTTAAAGTAAATGAGAAATAAGAACATAACTATAATTTAACAGGAATATTATTTCTCCGTGGTTTTGAAGGGGAATACTACTTCTCTGCGGTTTTAAAATTATTTCTCTGCGGGTTTGAACCATAATAATATTTCTCCGTGGTTTTGAACGAGAATACTACTTCTCTACGATTTTGAAATTATATTTTTGTGGTTTTGAACGAGAATAATATATATATATATATATATATATATATATATATATATATATATATATATATATATATATATATATATATATATATATATATATATATATATATATATATATATATAT
>JZKD02S0894316.1:210648-223982 GCA_000966675.3 Picea glauca
ATTATTGTTGGACCTTATGAAATCTCTCCTTGTTTACAGACTAATTTAAACAAGTTACTAATGTTGTGGTACATGAAAGGGACTATGTCGTCTCATTGACATGGAACCGTCACGATTCACATTACTAGGTTGTTTAATTATAGTATTATGATGACCAAACTGAAAACCAAGACGAATATGACTTATGGCGCACCTAATGTCTACTATGTTAAACTCTAACATTAAGTTATCATATGTTTCAAGTGGGAGAATGTAAGACTAATTTCATAAATTTAGTGTTTAAATGACCCATATGAAACAATTACGAAAACTACCGTCTTAGTAACAGAATGGTTGAATCTCCTACTCTAATGGACAAGTGGAGAATAACCGTCTTGGGGAAACCGGTCCTCTCTCTGCCTATAAAAGAACCTTCAAGAATACCCATCAAAATCGATCTGAAGGCGTATGGCAGCAGGGTAAGAGAGAGAAACTTGTTTTCTGTTCTGTTCAAGAATTTTATTAAGAGGGTTCGGTTCAGTTCTGTTCAGTTCTGTTGAAGAGGGTTCTGTGCATGTTCAATTTCCAGTTCAAATGGATCCAGGTATGAATGCAATTTATTCCGCTGTATTAAGAAAATCTTCTAACATCCCTAAGATTCATATCAATCCTCCCCCCTTAGAAAATGATGGTCCACATCATTTCACCCATGCTATAAAAAAGAGGCCCCATTATGTTCATCGTACCATCATGATTACAATGTGTCAAGTGCCAATGAAGAGAAGGGTTTTGCATGATTAACCCATAATCGTGGGTTTGTGGATGACCCATAACTAGATTGACAATGAGAAGCTTGTTGTTAATGCCGATTACAATTTATGGGGTATTTTACATGAGTAAAGAAATTACAATAGGAATTAATAAATCCAAAATAGCAAAATGTGAAATGAAAAAAAAACCCTATTTTTTCTGGCGGTGGACCTTTAGCTGCAATTTTGTTCATATCTTTTGATATAGATGATGAAATAAATTATTTTGAAGACCCATTTGAGGAATCAAAGAGATATTTCCATTGATATAAGGTACTTTCTCTTTTGTAGCCTATGGAGTCAGAAAACTCTTCCTAGAACGCAAGGGACGTGCGACCACACTATTTTATAAACATTTGGTACTTCAATCAATCATATCTCACAAATCGGGAAACAAAATGAAATTCCATAAAAAACCCATTTGAGCCAATACATAATCATTTAAAATGAGATATAGTATTCCCTCTGAAACACTCTCTAGAGGTTGTGACACCTGTATAAAGTTTGCAAAATATAGATGCCATGTATTCCGTCCATTATTGTGCTCCTATAACAACCATACAATTGTGGGTAAACTGAGAAAGGGATGAAATGAGGTCACCCAAGCTTCCAGATGTTGCATGTAGATGTTTTAAGCTGTAAAATTGTTGCATGAATATGTAATAATGTTGAATATGAGAGAACCGAGTGCAGAGGGCCACAAAGGATGCTAAGGGTTTGTAGAGAAGCCTGGGTTGTTGTAGAGGCCGTGGAACCTCCATGGGTAGCATGGAAACCCTGCAAAATTTCTAAAAAAGTTGCATACCAATGGATGTAGTAAATCTATGTAAGGATGATCCTACAATGGTGAACGAAGGTCCAAGAGAAGAAAAACCCTATAATTCCTGTGGACCAAATGTGATACTTACAATGTATGGGCCAACAAATGGACTTTGAGAGTGTCAAAAAGAGATTGGAGATTGTTGCAAATATTTGAATCCAAAATATGCTTCAAACCCTAGTTCCCATGGAGTGCTAACCCGCTTTGATATGAATGATCCAGATATTGAGGGCTAAGATCCAAAAAGATTGATTTCCAAGAGAGGAGGAGAGAAAACATACAAATCTTCCATGAAATTAATCACAAGAACATTGATGAAAATCCATGAACAAAATACACCACAAAAATATGAGAGAGAGAATTAGAGAAGAAGGATTCCATTAAGAAGAACCATTACATGAAACAAGGCCAATTTTGGGACCTCTCCTTCCTGACCTTTACTCTCTTCCTATTTCCTTTTTATAAGGTGTTTTTTTGACGAAGTCAATTTCGATTAGGTTTGATCATGTCAATTACATATCTATCAAGCTCTCTTTTACATAAATATATGAATTTATGAATTATACATCCGAACTTAAACTATAAGCCCCCCTAAAATTTGAATCACCACAGGGGGTATCCCAATCCTTGGAAGCAAGTCTGTATAGTTCCCCTTTGATATGGTTCACTTCAAACTACACACCTCAATATACGTTAGATAGACCAGTGCCAAAGTGGTCAAATCCCTTAAGAATATTCAACTGAGTATTAGAGCAAGAACTACTACAAGTTAATTATAAAAGTGTCAAGATCTAAAATAAGTATGCTATATCAAAAAATAAACCATCACTATGATATCACTCTCTATATGAAAAATAAATATCTTTTACCGCACAAGAGTGAGATATTTTTGCACAAATCAAGAGTGAATGATATACCTAAATTATACCTTGATTGTATGTTGTAAAATAGACTGGATTTTTATTGTCCAACAATTCTAGAATCTAATTTATGATAAAAAAAACACAAAAAGTGCATATTTTGGGTGAGTAAAAGCACCCCAAGAATGCCAAAAACCACTTAAAATGATAAGCCTTCAGTACTTTAACTAGGGCAATGGATAAACTATGAAAAAAAAAACCGAACAATGATTAATTGCAAGTGCGAATGAGTAAGAATAATGAAATTAGCTCAAACTTTCAAAAAAAGATGGTGAATGCCCCTAGGGTTTCACCAAAAATATCCAAAATTAAATATAACATCAATGAATTGCTTAGGATATTAATTTCACCGTCATAATGTATTAGACAAACTTTATAAACAATACACAAGTGAAATATAGGCTAGGGTAGAGTTAGTAATTTAATTTAATTATGATTTCTTTTGCTATAATTTCATTTCCAGAATTAGTAAACACCTTAAATCAACCACAAAACGTTAGATATAACCTCGAAACACGATTCTTAGAGGGCCTATTTTCCTTCTCAGGGTTAGAAATTAATAATGTCACATAAACCCACAGATAAAAATGTCTAGAAAATGAAAGTAAACTTTTAGCTTTACTCTAGATAGTGAAATAAATATTTTTGATGGTTTATCTTTTGTATTTTTTTAGTATTTTAATATTTATATGACATTAAATTAAAATAATTGAATTTTTAGGTTCTTTTGTGGTTGGTTGTTGGGAGTGAAGCTCAAAGCTTTGTCTCCACATAGGGATTATGGGGTCAATATGTATGCACATCTAAGAATTGGTTATCCATGTTTATGGATTAGAGTGAGACTAGGACCACAAGGCTAGTAGTGTCTTGTCTAATCAAGAAAAACTTTGAAACCAATGCCCTATAAGAAGGGTTTCCCCAAGGGAATAACCTTCACCAACAAGATCAACAAAATACTTGAAAAGAATAATCAAAACCATCGCCAAGGAGCATAGAACTAATCAAGACAAGAGATAAACACTTACCACATAATTTGGAGACTAAGTCAAATTGCAATTAAGTGATGCTTTACATGCTAGAAACCCTCATAAAGGGAATGACCTCCACAAAATGTGCTCAAATAATGTCCATAAATCCTTGAAATATGTCTCTAAAGCACGAACATGTCCATACCTAAGGTCAAGGAACCTCCATGAAGCATGGGAGTGACACTCCAAGTGAAAAATGGGTCATAAAACCCCCAACAACAAGAATAATGTTAAGCTTCTAAGAGGAACAATTTGGATCCAAGGTAAAACGTTCCACTTGAAAAGGCCTTGGGGAACTCAAAATATGGCAAGGAATACTTTTTGACCATTCTATCTCCAATGTCTACATCAAAGAGGGGGGCCAACCTCACCCAAGCCAAAAATAATCCCTCTAAGTGGACAACTTCTTTAATTTTCTCCATAAGAAATCAAAGGGTGATCAAAATCCCCTCCAGATAGCAAGGAAAGAGTTCCATGCCATCGTATTCAAGTACAAAGTCACTTAAGTGATTTCCACATCATCCAAGTGGCTAAAAATAAACCCCACGACTATCATAAAGTGCCCCATGAGAGGATGACCATCCTTTAGTGAAGCAAATTCTTTAAAAAGTGCCATAGGAGGGGGGAATTATAGCATATGACACATTAAAAGTGTAGAGGAGGTCCATGTGGAGGAAAACAATCCGTTCATGCCTCATAGAGTGTGACCAATGCCTCAAAATCCATGATATGCTTCAAAAAACATGAAACTACCTCGAGAAATGTGACACTAGATGTTTAGGTACAAAGTCATCTTTGATGGCCAAAATGTGGCACATAAATAAGAAAGAGAGGGTCCATGTGGGTAAGGTGTGCTAAACCATGCGGGTGAGAACCTTTACAAAATACAATCACCTTTTACATGGAAACAAAATAAGTGAATAGTTAGGGCCTCGTAAATCATGTATCCTAGTAGATCCACCTTAGAATGCTTGCATACTTACCTAGGACATAAATTCTCTACTTTAGAGGGAGTTACCATCTCCATGGGGTAGTCAGTTGGAACAATAAAACCAAGCACCCTGAGAAAGGGGACTAAAAGGACATGTCATGATCGTTCATCTGAGGGGATACATGTACGATCTGGGTAACCCCTAACCAACACTTGTACATCAAATCATCCCATCATGGACACATACAAATAAATCATCACACTTTGGGCACATCTCGTGAAAAAATGTAGGGTACACTATAGAGAATTTGGGGTGTAACAACTAGCTCCAACTTGGGGACATGTGCTCATCTCGAGAGTGCATGAGAAATATAGAATCTTCCAGAAACCTGTAGACCTGAAATATTCTCACAAAATGGATATTAAATGCAAGGGAGGGGAAGACACAAGTGCCTTTTCCCTTCCTTGAGATAAAATAAATCCAAGCATGAAATGAAAGGAACAAAGTACATAACATCAACCCTTAAAGAATTTCATAAAATGTAAACATCATTTCCTTTACTCAATAAAGATACAATGAAATACTCAATAAAATGAAACACACAAGTAGATAAAGTCAGAAAAGTTAGTATGGTACAAGAATGCCCCAAATGCATCATATACTACTTTGATAGAACAATTTCAAAGCTTGCCAATTCACGAGCAAGGGAAAATTATTACCATCCAAATGACTTAAGTAGAAAGAATTGGTACCTGCAACATCTTCAATCATGTAAGGACCTAACCAAAGACTTTCAAACTTATCATGTTTACTTTCTTTTTCATTTCTTTTGTTCCATAAGAGGACAAGGTTTCCCTTCTTAAAGTTTTGTGCAAATATTCTTCTTAAACTTACTCTTTGTCTTTTCTTGATTGTGTATCATGTGAGTGTCTTTGGATCTCATCAAGCGCAATCAATTCATTAATTTTTCCTTGCATTGCATCATGATTGGAGGAGTGTTGCTGCATGAACATGTAAAATGAGATATTCAAATGAACTGGAAATGGTACTTCCATCTCGTAGACTAGCTCAAATGGGCTCTTTCTAGTGGAGTCCTTCTTTGTTATTCAATTTTCCCATTGAGCATACGTCATACTTTATCTTGTTATCCAAACTTTTCTTGTTTTCCCCCACTGTCGTCTTGAGAATGGTCATCAGATTCTGGCTGCTTGACTCAACAAGAGAATTTCCTCGGGGAAAATAATTGGAGGAGTGGGATAGGACAATGCCACAATCAAAACAAAATGTAGTCAACTCTATAGAACTGGATGCTTTTGCATTGTCAATAGTGATATTTTTTTCCACCCCGAAACATGTGATGATTATTTCTTCCAAGAAATCCATGACAACTTTATATGTGACCCTCTTCCTCGATATTGCTTCAACCCATCTGGTGAAATAATATATAGCTTCCACTTATGACCATTGCTTGAATTATCCTTGAATTCAATGATAAAACGAAGGCCCCATTTTTGGAAGGGCGCTTCCAATACAACTGTATGAAGAGGGAGGGATGCTAACTTTGGCTTCCCTGTGAAGAACTAACATGGATGAAAACCTCTTACAAATTTACGCACATCTGGAAAGATACTTAGTCAATAGTAACCACCTCATAGAATCTTGTGAGTGGTGGTCTTTCCTACATGATGTCTTCCAGATCACCCTTTATGAAATTCATCCATCAACTTCTTTTTTTCCTTTGGGTCTCCACATATGAGGATTAAACCATCCATATTTCTCCATCCAAGGTCTTTGTCAATGAAATAGTACTTAGAGGCCTTCAATCTTAAAGCTCTCTTATTTTGATCTGGGAGGTTCCTTGGAGTTGTAAGGTTCTTCAAATATAAAATTGTACCCATGTACCAATCAGGATGTTCCAACTCTTCAATCATTGCTAAAATCATATGGGGCATATCATCCTATAATCCAAAGGAAACCTCATTTCCTTGAGCTAACATCTGCGCCAAAACTTTGCCTTTGACAATTTTGTGGGCACAATTTCCAAATCATATTCATGAATCTTAGCCACCCACCTTCCTTTGGTTCCCAAACAATCTTTTTGAACCAAGATATCATTTACAACTAGGTGGGGAACATATGAAAACACCTTGCAATATCCAACATATGTTTTGAAATGATTCAAGAATTTGATTAAAGTGTAAGCTTTCTTCTCCATAATGGAATATTTCAATTTGGCATCCCTAATAAATTTGCTCATGAAGGGCATGTGTTGTTCTTCATCTTGATCATTCTTTTGAAGTAACACACCTGCAATGGTATCATTAGAAGCAAAAGAAAAAAATTGAAAATTCTTGGAATAATTCAGACTTACCAATACTAGAGATTTTATAATGGCTTCCTTGATAAGTTTGAAGGTTGTCTCACTGTTTTCATCCCATTTGAAAAATGCATCTTTCTTTAGCAACATTGTTATAGGCTCGATGATCTCAACATTTTTTTTTTTTTATATACTGGGGGAATCGACAAATCGCGGTTCTTGTACTCACGTGACACAAGGTCGATACCCATCCGCTACCACTATAACCCCAGGTGCTCCACGTAACCCGAAAGAATGGAGCACAAGTAAATCAGGTGAGAATAGAACTTGAGACCTCCTTTACACATTTCCTTCCATTTACATGACACTTTCCAATCGGTCTACACCTTTGAGGGAAATCTCAACAAAATTTGGGATGAATATTTAGATGAAGTTGATCTTGCCAAAAAATGATTGCAAAGCCTTCTGAGTTTGAGGTAGAGTAATTTTGTTAATTCCTTTTATCCTCTCAAGATCAAATTTTAAGTTCCATCTTTTGTAACAATGTGCTCGAGAGTATTTCCTTCAAGAACCCTAAATATGGACTTCTTTGGGTTCAAATAGATTATGTACTTATGACACCTTTCAAATACATGTTTGAGATGCTCGACATGGGACTTACTAGTGTTTGAAAACATTGTGAGGTCATCTTGATAAATCTCAATTATTTTTTCCATGAGATCTCTGAATGCATAATCCATGGCTCTCTGAAATATAACAACTGCGTTCATCAAACCAAATTACATCCTCAAATATTCATATGTACCCCAAGTTGTGGTAAATGTTGTCTTATGTCTGTCATTTTTGTTCACCAAAACTTGATTGTAACTTGAAAAACCATCCAAGAATGAAAACATCTCTAATCATGTGATTCTTTGTAGCAAAGTTTCCATGTTTAGCAATGGATAATTATCATTCTCAGTTTCCATGTCAATATTTATAAATTCCACACAAAGTATTATCTCACCATTCTTCTTTCACACTATCACTAGATTAGAAATCCAAGTAGAATGTCTTGTGGGTGTGATGATTCTTACTTCATACAACTTCTGCAATTCTTTCTAGATAAGAGGGGCCAACTTTAGGTTGATCTATCTCATCTTCTGTCGTAATGGCTTGGCAACTTATTTCAAGGGAATGGTGTGTTGAATTATATCTCCCTTGTAGGCATTCAAATCATTATAGGAGAAGGAAAATACATCCCTAAATTATCTGATAAGATCTTCAATTACCATTCTTTCATCTCCTGATATTCCTTTGCCAATCTTTATCATATTCAGATTGTCAGTGGATCTGATATTGAATTCCTCATATTCATTTGACTTAGCCATCTCTTTATTCTCTTTGTACCTTTCATGATTTTTGAACAAACATTCAATAGGTACAAGTCTTTTCGAGATCCTATTTTCCTTCATTTCTTCATCTGAACCTTCTTCGCTCCAATCGATTTGGTTCTCAGTAAATTCCTGCAAATTGTTCATGAATGGTAAAACCTATGCATCATCATCAAAAACTTTCTAATTGACAAAATTATATGGTATTGATAGTCTATAAACCACTTCTATTTTTCCTTTCTTCATCAAATCATCACGAATATGTAGCATCACAACAGAGATAGATACTACATCATCTCTTGCATTCGATTCCCTTGGTTTAGCTATCAAATATAAAACATCAAACCATTCCATGACATATCATATTGCATTATTGTATATTTTCAATCTCTCATTTCAGTTCCGTGTTAGTCCAATATTTGAGGGGAAGATTCAACAATTTTATCCAAGTGGAAATACTAGCGAAGGCTTCTTCTCACACATCAAATAGTGAATGCCATGGTTTGGCACAAAAAATATGGTGATTACAATACCATATATTCAATAAGAGAAAATTTACTTCTTCCTTTGATTTCAAAACAATCCCAATCCATCCTCGAGACAACATATTGAAAATCAAAGTATAACCTAGCTATGGAGACTACTATGAACAAATGAGCAATCATACACATACATAGTACACTGGTGTTTTTACATGGGACCCAAACCAGGAGAAAACCATGGAATGATTTTTCTTATATGTATTGAAGAATTACATTAATTGGAAGCACCAAATTTCTTTGTTTTCCAGCTGCAACTGGAAGGAGGCTCCAACCCCCAGTTTCTCATGCTACAACCTGAGGGAAGCTCCAACTCCCCAATTCTTTGGCTACAACTAGAAGGAGGCTACAACCCCCTAAGTTCTCCAGCTACAACTGGAAGGTGGCTACAAACACCTGTCCTTTCCCCATCCAATCACCCTGAAATATAAATGCCAAATGTAGACAACCTATCACTATCACTGAATCAACCACTTCCATTGTCAATGTATACCAATAACCGATAACAACCTGTACCAATCAACCTGCACCAAACAACCTGTACCAATAACCTGAACCAACATGTACCATGCATCAACCTTGACTCATCAAGATGTACCAACATCATCAACTATACACCTCATGTATGTGCCAACTCATCAACTACTTGTCTCAACCATGTACCCAACATGTACCTCAACCATATACTATAGACATACACCAATATAACCATGAAAAGTTATCTAACAATTCATCACTCTATCCATAAACAAAATACCTTAAACCCTTACATCAAACCATGTGCCACAACCTCACTATTATGTAGCCTCAAGCTAAACCAAAAACTTCAGCAACACATCATAACCAAAAGGCCAATACCCATATGTCAAATACCAACCAAAAAATACCAACTGTATCCCTCAACAAATATGATATATGCAACAATACTGAACATCCAATACCATATCAAGAGCTAAACCCTAGCTCACAAAACATACCTCAAACAAGATGTGCCATATTTCTCATAAATAGACCCCAACCATGTTGTTGCCGTGATTTTTATGTCGTACTTTTTCTGTTGCAATTTTTCTGCAGCACTTTTTCTACTGCAATTTTTCTGCTGCGATTTTTCTGTCGCACTTTTTCTGCCACGATTTTTCTGCCGCACTTTTTCTGCCACACTTTTTCTACCGTGATTTTTCTACCATGATTTTTCTGTCGCACTTTTTCTGCCAAACTTTTTTTGCCGCATTTTTCCTGCCACACTTTTCTTGCTGCACTTTTTCTGCTACAATTTTTCTCTATCAATAATACATGCCCAAATAACCTTTCACAAAAATAGATATTCAATGATATTCAAGTGTGTTTAAATGAGAGAGCTTTGCCTCTTATTTATACTTTCATGTAGCATTACACTTTCCTTATTTTAGGGAGTTCTTCATTTACTTTATTATTTAAATAATTTCTTTTGCAAACACTTGACTTTAGGGGGATTCTATATGACTTATGAGGGTTCTTCAACTTCATATGGCCATAACTCTCTAACCGTGAGAAGTTATGTGACATTCCACATACCACCAGAAATGGCATGAAAAACACTATCCATCTAGGATAGTTTCACTGACAAATTCATTGACCTTCATCTTATTATTCCATAATTAAGCATGGGTTGTCTAACCATACTTATAGGATAACTCAATCCACAAAGAATCTTCTCGTGAGGGATTTCACCATAAGGGGACCACTTTGGAGTTCATCCATTTGTACTTATTATCAACCATGACAAGACAATAATGAGTCATCTTTACATCAAACAAACTTGGGTCCATTACCCAAACCTTTGTGCTACCAGGCTTTCTTCAAGGGTTGACATCAATGACAACCAACCTTAATCAACATATGTTTGTTGTGAGTCAGAACCACACACAATGTTGGAGAACCACCACTTTTAAGCTTTGCAATCCCTATTTTACCACCAATAAAATCATATCCAGAATCCTTTCCACCATACTTTCCATCGCAAGGAATACCATCTTAATCAAAATCAAGAGCGACCATAATTAGTGAGATCCTCCAGTGAACCCTGAGGAATATCACTAAACTGTCAAGATCCAGGACCCCAGGCATATGATCCATTGCCCAATTTTCCCATTACAAAAGAAAATTCATTGCCCACATAAGAACACTCATTCGACTTTAAGGTGGGATCAACAAAAAATTGACTCTCTAGACAACGCATCTTCTGAATAGTCGACTAGGGATAAATAATCATCCATGCTTCAATTCCATTCCACCAACCGGTCACCTGTCAGCTTAAACCCCTAACCATCCAAACACAAATCCTACATCACCTCATGACCTTGGATACAAAGTGCTATGGTTTCATCACACTATCTCTCAAATTGTGAAATATGTTTTACAAAGCAAGTGAACAATTTCAATGTAAGATATATATGCAAAAGTGAATATATATTTGTAGAAAATAGTCATTTATAAACATGTGCAAGATAACCAATGATGAGATATTCTTAATAAAATTAGAAAATAAACAATGACGCACATACATAGTACACAAGATATTTACCTTGAAAACCCTTAACTAGGAAAAGCAACAAACTTAGACCATCACTTCTTTCTAATTGTATTAACAAAATAGTTCACAAGACAATATTTATGTATTCCATAGAATCATCCAATCCTAATATGCCAAGCGATATTAGATTACAATGGGCTGAAATCATGTGCTCAACATCGTAAAAAATGGACCAAAAAAATACGATGCACCCAAACCCTCCCATAACTTGTGTTGGATTCACAATCTACTTGCAAAGATTACCAAACATATCCAACAATATTAAGTGAGAACACAAAACTGTATGAATTATTAAGTGAGGAAATGCACAACACATTGCATATTATTTAAAGAATCAATAATTTACATTATATATTCAATGTGTAATAAAATATATGTTTTTTGTTTCTATTTTGTAAAAATAATATTTTGGTGCTCTTATCCTTATAACAAGCAATGATGCTCCCAAAGGTATGTGACACATTAGTGCTATTTTTTGGTATAATATACACCAAGTATCTCGATATGTATCTATACAAAATCCTAACATAGAGGCATTTGTGGGGTTTTGTACTTGGTGTCACACAATATACTATAAAACACATTTGTGTGTCATTACCGTATGGTGCACACCACACAACTCAAAACTATTTTGTAGAAATATATTTGACAAGGATGGGGTTTGGAATAAAGAAATCCAAGACAATGAGTAGGTCCCAAGGCATTGACGACATTATTTACATCGAAATGATTGTTGATGGAAAAAGAAACCGTAAGCACCAAATACCCTAAGCCCCCCTAAAACACATGGCATTATGAAAGGGTAAGGAAAATAAACCATTGCAACTAGGGTTTGTAGTAGAAAAAAATAAAGGGAAGCAACAACAAAGATAGGGTTTGTAGAAACCAAAAAACTAAAGGGAAGGGAAAAAAAGATAGTGTTTATAGCATTGAAGGTGAGTGAGTTTTATTTTTCTATGTTTGTTGAAATGCATTGTAAATATGTGTTATCCACAATTTTGGTCATCGTAATGATGTCATGATGATGTTATTATGATGGAAAATCAAGCTCTTCACTAAGAACACTTTCCTGAGAAAAGTTACACTTGTCTGCTTCCAGAAATCATGTTTTTTAAAGAGGTTCACAGGCTACCTATATACTTGCCTGCGAGAATGCCTGATTCTCAAAGGCTGCTTTAAGATGGAGTGCGATGGGTTCGCACTGTACCTAATAGACAGGGTGCGAACATCTTCTTAAAGAGGAAAAAGATGAAGTTATCGAGCCTTCTAGAAGGGAATCTTCGAGAAGAATGAGTTGGCTAGCGAATGGTTATATAAGTACTGGTTTTCCTGATATCTTGGGATCATTTCCTATCCAAGTAACTAATCTGTCTTCTCCTATATATTGAGGAGATTGCTCATGGAAATGGTTAAGAAAACAAGCAACAAGCTAGTAAGAGATTGAAAGTGTGTGCGTCAGAGCTAGGAGCCATCGAAAGGAGATCTACAACATCAAGGCTCAGGTTGTAAGTTTCACTTTCAATTAATTCAATACAGTAATATGTCCCTTTCCCATAAAGATGATGTCACTTTATTACATAACTCCTTGATCATATGTATAGATTATCTATTGAATATATTGATCTGCCTTCACTTCGATTGGTTTGTACTGTTGTGATCTGAACGGGACAAGAGCATTGGAGTGAATCTTGGAACAACAGAGATCTAAGGAAAGCGTTCATAAGGTATGTCCATAATCCTTATCTCTTAGTTCATTCAATAGGCTAGATCTAGGGAAAGTGTATTATTCTAGATCCAGGTGGATCTAGGGAGATCGTTTTGTGTCTGCACTCACAGATTTATCCTGAAACAAAATTGGCGACTCCACTGGGGACCTTTTCCCTTTTTCTTTATGGTTTTTTGAATTTTCTGTGGCCATTTTCTCTATTTTCATTTTTCTCCTGTTTTGTCAGTGTCTGAGTCCTCAAGATATCCTGAGAGACCTTCTGGGTCTATAAGCCAGTTTGAATTTTGCTTGCATTTTCAAAATTTTTATTATCTTCAGG
>JZKD02S0894339.1:0-14050 GCA_000966675.3 Picea glauca
CTATTATTAATTGTACACATTTATGCATGTATGTTGTTAGATATACATATTTGTTACATACACAGGGAATATTAAGTAATTAATTGTATCAGAGGAAAAGTTTTGTGTGGCGTGGACCAACTTGGGTGGATGGGGACATCACATTGTGGTATCAGAGCCACAAGTTGAACACTTATCCTGAATGGGCCATTTGTCAACATGAAAAAGCTAAAATTGCATAAATTAAGCTTAGAGAATGTTTGCAAATTGCTTGACAAAATGATTTCGACAAATTTTGGGAATTGGCCAACAATTTTGGGAGAATTTTATTTAGGGATTAAAATCCCCAAGCTTAACCTATATTGGAGAATTTTTAAGATTGGAATCAATCGAATTTCGAGAGTTGCAGAACAACCATGGAAAAATTGGGTGAAATTGGGTAAACGCCCCAATTTCTGAAGTGGAATCCATGGAGAAATTGGGATAGATGTGTCAAATTTCAAGTGCAATAGTCAAATTGACATGCACAAGGCCGAAATTGGCCATATGAAGATTAAGTTCAGAGCTTCCATGACGACCTGTGCAAAAATTAAAATTTATGCATTTTGGAAAAAATGAAATTTGGGTATTTTTCCATACATGATGTCAACAATGACATGGAGGCCACATGGCGATGATGTGGCAGTGGTGAAATAAAATTATGTGGTGGTAGGTCCATGGTGGCAGGGTGACCAGTGGAGTGACCAAAACTAGAAGTGGTTTCACATCACGACCAAGTGGTTTTCGAGGGATGCGAAATGAATAAGAGGCTGCCACATATCATTTCCAAGTAAGTGGTTTTGCATCATGAGGTTCCATTAATATTCCAAAAACTTCACCATGTGAAATCAATATCAACCATGGATCTTCTCTCATCTTCGCCATTATATCTGGGAGATAGAAAGTCCACGGTGTCAGGGTGGCAGGCTTAGGTAGTAGGGTCGAGAGTGCGAGGTGGTAGGATTGGGGTTGACGTGGGTGTATTATAGGAAAGATGGTATGGAGAGATACCATAAGCGGTATTGCATGGTAGCAAGGTGTATTTACAAAAGGATTTTTGCAATGCAAATCCAATGGGATGATTCCACGTAGCATGGGATTGAACCACTATCACACCGTGGAGGGATATTAACCATCGCACAAGTTGGGGATGTGAAATCATTAGGAGCTGTTGATCAATCCTCAATCTCATCCATCAGATTGGGGGTGGGGACAATTTTCTGCATGAAAGGAAAAATGGGTGTGGGATGGGACTCACCCATCCCTGCGGCCAGTTAGAGGGTGCCACATGGAAGTTTAATAGTCAAGTCGAGACCCTTGTCCCATTAGAGGTCAGAAGGTGCCAGTTAGGTAGGTGGGTATATTCATGTTAGTGGTAGAATCATAAAGATACTTCTACATTGGTGTGTGTCTAGCATGTGGAAGTCAAAAGCCTTTTATCCTTGAGTTTACTTTAGTTAAAGGAATAATTGAAGTAAAAGTGTTTTTATTAGTGAATTGAGTTATTTAAAGAATGTGCTAAAAATAATTAGCATGTAAATATCAAGTGAGTGTGAGAAGTAATCTCAACAGTCAATCACTTTGGATATTATAATTAGATTATAACTCACAATTATAAAAGCAAGGCTAGGGAAAAGGAGAAGACACCTTTGATGAGATATCAAGGTCGGGTACTTTGATGGGAGTTCAAGGTCAAATCTTTTGAGAGATTCCAAGATCAAGGGACCCTTGGTGAGATTCCAAGGTTGAGATCTTTGGTGAGATTGTGAGATTAGGTTCCTTGATGAGAGATCAAGGTTGGACCAAACAAAAAAGGAATTTTTCTAGTGTGGAGAGTGTAGAAGAAAAGAAGGACTTTTTCTTACACAAGAGTGAGGAGATCTCACTGGTTGGGTGAAGAAATTTCATCCAAGTGTTGATGCAGAGAGGGTTGGATCACGAAGGAATATGATTTAATATCTTGGATAGGTGGAGAATGAATTCCATCTAGAGATTATAAAGGTCAAGCAGAAGAGAGAGCATAGATAGCCACATGTGGGTTTTATCTGATTGAAACCATAAGAAAGGGCTGCTCCGTACAAAAGTGTCTGTACAATATTTTCGTACATGTACATAGGTTTTAGTGGAGACAGTCGTGTATGTATGTGGGTTTACTGAAGAAAAGGCATGTACACTTCAGGGTCATACAACAACAAGAAGCCACAAGAAAGGGGTGCTCCATACAAAAGTGTCTGTACAATATTTTCGTATATGTACACATGTTTTAGTGGAGATAGTCATGTATGTACATGGGTTTGCTGAAGAAAAGGCATGTACACTTCGGGGTCATACAGCAACAACGACATTTCGAGGTTTGTTTGTAGTTTATATTCTCTTAGTGGGCCATTATCCCTGTTATGGGAGCCCTGATTTGACCTTAATAAAAAGCATCTTAGGACTGGTTTTCGCTCTGCGGGTTTTCCAGGGGTTTATACCCAAAAATATTGGTGTCTTGTGTGTGAATTTTGGTTTCCTAGTTTATGCTTCCGCTCCATGTTTAGTTGATTACTCAGCTGTGATTTTATTCTATAAGTGATTTATTTGGAATTGACTTCCAGGTGCTGAGTAGGGGAAATTCAACATTGTATCAGAGCAAGGTTTCTTTGAGAGGGAGCCTATCTTAGGATGGATTCACAATGGAATATGTAATATCCAAAGGTTGAGCCCCGATTGTGATTATGAATGTAACATGTTTTGTAGGCTAGTGAGCCAAGTAATTATAAGCTGGTAGGATGATGTGTTTATTAGGCCGAAAAGCCTAGATGTTAAAGGCCAGGAGTTTGTTCTATACATGTGAATATTGATATTATTAATATAACAACATTGCTGCCTGTAGACCGACCACAAAGAAAGAGTTATGGGGGACTAAGCTCCACTAGGATGGGTAAGGGAAGGGGGATGAGAGGCTAGGAGAAAGGGGCTAAGCTTGAGGGCTTAACCCAAGGGAATATTATAATGTATTTCCTGAAAATAATAAAATTGGGAAATAAACCCTGATATCCTGAGTTCCTTTGGGAAAAGGGAATGCACTCCAAGTGGAAAGGGACGAGCTCCCAAGAGAGCCATGTGTCAACTTGGGCGCATGTAGTTTTATGGGGGGAAATCTGTCATTGTGGGGTTTGGCTCACCATTCTCTCCATGCTTCCCACTCATGTAGGTACGAATACTGAGCATTCACACAAACAACCATTTTTATCCCTCCTTTGTTGACCTCTGCAACCTCTGAAACCTGCACACACCTCTGAGCACGCAAAAACCTTTGGAACCTACCGACATTGAGCCATATCCTATGCATTTTTGAAATGAAAAACATACATGTACCTTAAACGAATTTTGAAGGGGTTCACTCGAGCTATTGCTGGTTCTTTGAGAGTGGGAGTGAAGAAGCAGGTTGTCAGGCCCATGGATAGAAGAGGCATGTTTTCATTCCTACAAGAAACTCTCTCTAGGTGAGAGAGTGTGCTGAGCAAGTGAGTTCTCCTGAAGGGAGTCCATTAGCAGCTATAGAGCTCTGAGAATTCCTGATCCGGCTTATTGCAGAAGCCCCAGAAAGGGAGGTGAAGTAGCTGATGGACTATGGGACAATGAAGGTGTATATTCCTGGGGTGGGACAAGCATGTGGGGAATGAGAGTTTGTGAGTTGTGGGTGTAAGTGGCTCCTTGGAGGAAATCCTTCCTGTTGTACTATGGAACTTCCTGTTGTCCCTGCCTAGCCTAGGAATCCCTTGCCCGATGGAGTTTAGTCCCAGATCGAGGGAGACCCACCGCTGAGAGTGATGAGAAACATGGTCTAAGGATGGGAGGTTCATGGAAGGTTTGCACATGGTTGGTGTACTTCAATTAAGAGATAAGTATCTTTTCTGTGCTTAATGGTTAAATGATGTATTTAAGTTCATGTCTATGATTCTTGTAATACTATCATGTGTTTCTCTACATGTATGTTTCCATATTATCTCTTTCATTTCCTGTTAAGTTTATATGTGAATATTTCCGCAAAAGAGCTCTGTCTAAGGTAGCATACCCCGAATTGTTGGTGGTTCGGCCAAGGACATTACAAATTAGTATCAGAGAAAAAAATATCTTTACTCAGTGATGATGCCCAACTTGTTGGTGGCTGGGGGCGTTACAAAATGGTATCAGAGAAAAAATATGTTTACTAAGTGACGATGTCCGACCTATTGGTGGCTGGGGACGCTACAAAATGGTATTAGATCCATGGTTTCAACATCGATCCTAGATGGGCCATGTTAGTGGAAGTTGAAGCAAAAGTTTCAGAAAGAAATTGTTGTCGAAACAAACAAAATATGAGTTAAGAGCATCTCTGGGTGCCAAGAGAATACCTTGGTCGTGTTATGAAGCTTAGGAGGTATAACAATTTATGGAATGGAAACCGATAAAGAAGCCAAAACAACCGTTGTGTTGGGCCACAAGGTTTGATTTGGGGTGTAAGATCTGCGCAGGGGAAAGGGCAACTTTTTCCAACAGTTAGATATGGAAAAATGTGGATGATATTTAACCTCCAAGTCCTTCGTACTTCATGACATCGGCGAAGTCTATGTGTTATAGAGAAAAAAGGGCCGAATCCCGAAGTTCCGAAGTCCCAGAGTGGATCTACACCATATATCTGAGGATAAGTGCTTGATCGTTGGTTTTGGCCGAAGACAGATAAAAAATATTAGATCAAGCCAAGAGCAGAAGGTAAGGCACAGTGGTGAAAAATAGATCTCAGCTGATAGATCTGCATGCGAATGGCTGTGAGCCGTAGATCTCACAACAATGAAAAAATTTGACATTCGAGAGAAATAAAGTATGCTAAGGTGAAAAGTCCAGAATCCCCGAAGTCTGAAGTTAATCTAGACTGTTCATCAAAAGAGACATGTGTCAGCAGATTGGTGGTTCGAGAATTCAACATTCAAGAGAAACAAAGTGTGCTAAGGAAAAAAGTCGCGAATCCTCGAAGTCCCAAAGTCCCGAAGTCTGGAGTTAATCCGAGCCGTTCATCAAAAGAGACACATGTTAGCAGATTGGCTGGTTTGGGAAATTGACATTCAGGAGAAACAAAGTGTACTAAGGTGAACAATCCCCAATCCCCAAAGTCCCGAAGTCCAGAGTTAATCCAGACCGTTCATCAAAAGAGACACATGTTGGCGGATTGACTGGTTCAAGAATTCAACATTCGGGAGAAACAAAGTGTGCTAAGGTGAAAATCCCCAAAGTCTCGAAGTCCAAAGTTAATCTAGACCATTCATCAAAAGAGACATGTGTCAATAGATTGGCTAGTTCGGGAATTCGACATTCATGAGAAACAAAGTGTGCCAAGGAGAATATTCCCGAATCCTCGAAGTCTCGAAGTTTGGAGTTAATCTGGACCATTCATCAAAAGAGACATGTGTCGATGGATTGGATGGTTCGAGAATTCAACATTCAGGAGTGTTAGCACTCTGTAATTTGCCCAAGGATGTGGAGGCAATCACTGAGGTAACATCTAACCACTTGGAGTCCTAGATCTAGCCTTCCAAGACTCAGAGAGGGCTCTCTCTCCATGATGTTATGTTCCATGATAGGAACATAACAGGAACAACAGAAGAATTCATGTTGTTATGTACACAAGAACATAACAGGAGATGCCCTGAACATATCGACGCACATGTCGGGAACCCCAGGCATATATCCAGAGAAATTATCACCAAGTCCATCGACCAACTTGGAGAAGTTAATACTAACTCCATTGGTGAACTCGGATCACACGAGAGCATTGATGCTGGTATTAACTGGAGCAAGTACAAGGATGGGTGGTTCTTCATCAAGAGAGAAAGTTTGTACATTGGTAGATAGTTTGAATGCAAGAGATACCTACTGGTTCTCTTCCATGGTATTTATATGTCATTCTTCATCATGAGATTGTTGAGCAGGCAAGGGATCGTGAAAAATTCATAGGCATGGTTGTTATCATACTAGACATACCAACCTTATCCTCACTCGGTGACATATCACAATATTGCAGAGAAGGTCCTCAAAACTGAAGTTCATCTAGTGGTTTTTCCCACTGAGTGTTTTTCCCCGAAATGGGGTTGGTTCAACAAATAACAATGCTAAAATACATACTTTGAATAAATGTGTTTTTTCAGTATGTCCCAAGGATTATAAGATGTATACCCTTGCTTCTCGGTCACTCGACAACAAAATTTATATTTGAATTAGCATAAGGCAAATTTGTAATTAATTTTCTGGTTTTTTTTTGGCTGGGCATGTGATTGGTTCATGCTGGTACCTTTTTGTACTCTAGAGGGTAAACCAATGTTTATAGGATGCTTGGAATAATACAACAATATCAAAGGTGAGTAAGGGAATCTAAAAGGTTCAAATAGACAATGAATTAGGGGTTTAATGAAGAATTATTGGTCAAATATTTACCTGAGGTCGTGCAAAGGAAAATTCAACACCATCTTTGTTTATATCTCATTAGAGGAGGTGAAAAATCAAGTGATGGATTCTATTTTTGGATGGTTAAGGCCCCACCTTATATAGATGGAAAGTAAAACCCCATTAGATACATGTGTGAAAAACAAGGAAGATATGCCTTCTAAACATGCAATAATAGTTATTGGATAAATCCAGAGGAAAGAATACTTTGTGCATCTCAGTCATGTCTTGTCGTTACTCAATATTATATGGGAATTTCATAATGGAATCAAAATAAATTATTACAAGACATTGTTTGTACTCACGGAGAAGATCCTTGCATGCACGTTGATTTTCCGTGGAGGAGTTCCCAAGATTAGTTTCAGTTCACCCAAAGTAGTTCCCAAGATGTCCTTTAGTTCATACCAGAGGAGTTCCCACAAACTTCTCTGATACACAATGGAGGAGTTCCCACAAACTTCTCCGAAATAGGGACAAGACCCTGCCAAACTACCTTATAAATTCTAGCAATAAATTTTGACTTGGATTCTCATTTCACGTGTTCTTTATATCATTGGAAAGGTATTTTCGAGATATTCAACTTTCCAATTATATGATTTAATAAATTAGTCACCAATTTTTGACACCTTGTCAATAGCCCCAAGAGAACACAACACCTCATTCGCTAGCAGAGGAATCATGAATAAAACTCAGGGAAGCTTATACAGAATTTAAATTAATTAATGTTTTGGTTATATGGGTTCAAATGCTTGGTTTTAATAGTTTATTTTAGGTTACTCTAAGGCAACTCATCTATTGTATGTTGAATGGTGGCAGGTACCAATTCCTAAGGGATGTCATACTCAACATCCTCACAATGTGATCCATGGCCAAGGACGTTCGAATAACAACAATAGAAATTTTCACATCAACATCGAGCAACGAAGGGAATTGGAATCAAATGAATAAAGAGGGAGTTTGAATCCCATGATGACCAAGCCTCCTAATGTGTAAGCTAGTCATTACGATGGGTGAGGTGCACCATAGCCAAAATCTATGATGGCCCATTGGTGCTAAGAGACAAATATGAAATGTAACGACTATCTTTGTCCTCTCATTATTACAAAGAGAGTAAGGAAAAATGTTTATAACTGAAAGGTCATGGGGGGAAGAAGAAGGCCAAGAGTCATGCTGAACTTAAATAAATACGAGAATTGTATCGAAGAATGGGGATTTTTTGGCTCTTCAAGCATTGTACATTTTCTGAACTATTTTGGGAACACAATGTCAACTGAAATTGAGAATCCTTCCTCAAAGATTTCATGTACTATTATTGAAACTAATGAGGAGAAGCTGATTTGGCCAAGCTATTTTCTGAATATTTTTTATTCTCGTATTGGATATATTGTGGACTATTCCTATGCGTTTTTTCTTAGCACTTGGGTTGTGTAAGGATGTACTTCATATTGTAGACAAATATTATGTATGATGGTTGCATTATTATTTATGTTCTTCAGAGACTGTTTTTCTACATTTATGGGCATAGAACCGTAAATGATTGTTTAAATGCTATACTACTCTATGTTTATAGTTGTTTATTCATTTTCTTGTCTTTTCTCCATGTAAACTATTTCTCGAGCCATTGGCACGATCATGGATGGTTATATGTTTTATTTCTAGTCACCTTAGTTTCTTCTAAACACATGCATCTTATATTAGTTTCATCTTATTCTTTAGCTTAGAAAAATGTTCACTAGTGGATCGAGCTGCAACCGGTAAAACCCAAACTTAGAAATGGATGTCAGGACAGAATCCAGATGGGTTCCTTATTCCAAACAATGAGAGCTCTAATTGGGGCTTATTATTTGGGTAACCCCTGTTGTTGACAAAGGGTGATTTTTTACGCATTAACAATTGGAGACACCAATCCCCACCACTAAGCACAAACTTAGCAAGATATATAAATCTATTATAGATATTTGTCAACGCCGATCCCTTGGAGACACCAATGCGCATCCCTAAGCACTAACTTAGCAAGAGACACCAATCTCTTATAGATATTCATAGACACCAATCTAATGGATACACCAATCCCCACCACCAAGCACCGCCTTCGCAAGAGACATCATTCTCTTTGTGTGAGTTGCACCAACTTGAACCGACTCTACTTGATATTTCTTCCTTCATCACGTCTTCTTGTTGCTTCTACCTTCAAAGTTCACTAGGCATACTCATTGCTTCCTCCTTCACCAGATTGGATCACTACTTTTTCCTTTCCCATGTCTAACCAAATTTTGAATTTCCAAATGGTAACTTTCTCAAACCTTGTTGTTTTGGGCCTCTTCCCAAGAATGAACTTGCACAACATGTCACATATCCAATTTTTCAAATATGATTTAAATTTTTTTACCTAAGGTGCTTCTATATGTCTCCTCTAAATTTTCATAGTCTAAAGAGTCCCATAAAATAATTTATTGTGAAAAATCCAAGTTGACCTATTGGAAATGGATTTCAGGAGCATTTAGGAACCCTAACTTCCACAAGGCATATCTATGAAATTATATTGAACCAACATCTGAAATTTGTATCACATGTACACAAAGATATAGCATTTATCTCTTCAATGTTTCAAGGTTTGAAACATCCCAAAAAATAAGTTATCGCGAAAGTTCGAACTTGACTTTTTTGAAACTGATTTTAGGAGGATTCATGAACCCTCACTTCCACAGGGAATATCTCTGAAATTATAGTGAAACAACATATGAAATTTGTTCCAAATGTACATCAATATCTCTCCTCTATCTCTGAAAATTTTCAAGGTTTCAAACATCCCATAAAATAAGTTATATCGAAAGTGCCAAGTAGACCTATTTGAAACTGATTTCAGGAGCATTTAGGAACCCTAAATTTCACAGGTCATATCTTTGAATGTTTAGTGAAAAAAAATCTAAAATTGTACCACATGTACAAAAATATCTCTCCTTTATCTCTACAATGTTTTAAGGTCTAAAACATCCTAGAAAACAAGTTATTGCAAAAGTGCCAACGACTTGTTTGAAACTGATTTCAAGAGAATTAAGGAACCCTAATGTCCAGAGGACATATCTCTGAAAGTATACCAAACCAACATATGAAATTTGTAGCACATGTACACCAATATCTTTCCTCTATCTCTTCCAAATTTAAAGGTCTGAAACATCCTAGAAAAAAAGTTATCACTAAAATTCCAAGATGGTTTGAAACTGGTTTCACAATTCAATCTTTGCTAATCCATTTTTCACACACACACTTTCTCTCAATGCTTTCTCTTTTTATACTTTTTCATAACCCTTAATGAAGGTACATGTCCCTTAATTAAACAATTAATTCCCAATGCCATGGGAAAATACCCCAAATACCATTGGCAAATACCCCAAACCATGGGAAAATACCCCAAACCCATGGGTTTGAAGCCCCTATTTCACTTTTTACTTTTTCACTTGCACTTTTTTTTAATATACTTGTAAACACACACACACACACACACACACACACACACACATTTATAAGTTAATATTGGAATTTTTTTGTGTATTGTAATTCCAAAATATGACATCAATGACATAATTAATCCTTTGACATCAATGGCAATAATTCCAACAATCCCCCCCTTTGTCATTGATGACAATCCTTCAACAAAAAACATAGTCCACCATGCGTAGAAAGAATTCTCCCCCTATCTGCAACTCTCCCAGGAATAGAGAGAATTCTCCCCCCTGCATACAACTCTTTTCCTTTGACATCAACCACAAAGGGATGCTCCCCCTGAACTTATGCTTATCCTTAAGAACTCAGTCAAAATTCTAGTCAGTTGTCATGTCGAGTTGATACTTGGTGTACCACTTCCAAGGAAATCATCAATAAGTAAGAGGAACACTGTGTGATTATACAATCGATGGTACACAATGATATGAAGTCCTTAAAACTTTTGTCGAATGATTCCATGACCATCCATCAATCCAACCAAAATCCATCCTGGTAGTCGACATTGGTCTAGAATTTTGTCTTTCATGTCTCTTCTGCAAAGATACGAAAGCACGATTTCCATTCCTTTGATTTTTATAATGAGGATGCTGATAGGGCATAGATGTTTTTGTTGGATGATCATAGGAAGTAGGCTCAACATCATGTTCACTTAAAATATTATAAAAACTTGATATATCATTAACAATGTCATATATATGCTCAAATTATGCCATGTGAGGAATAGACAACTCGTCAATCTATTTGGCACAATCAACAATAGGTTTGTCTTTTGGAAAACTAGCCTGAAGTCCACCTACAACAAATAAAACTTATATGGTTGTAGCAAGGCCAGGTGTAGGTAGGGAGGCAATAACAATATCATATCCAAGACCAGTCTTAATTAATGGAGACCTTTGACAATTGATGATATTGTTGTTCCCTGATATGTTCCAGGCTGTTTATGGAACTATGCCAAGGAATCTCATGGGATAAAACACAAAGAGAGTCTTAAATCCACATTTATGTAGAAAATACCATCTGAATCTCTTAGATCTCTTTCCTATCTCTTGACCCTCAAACAAATTCAGATTAGATGACTCAGAACTTCAACCTCCAAAGGAATTTTACCATGTGCATTTAGACATTTGAAATTTCAAAGGGATGGATGGATGAATTTTAAGAAAAAAATTAATCTTACAAGGTATTTCTGAGAATAAATCTTGCAGCCTTGATAGAAAGAAAACGTGATGAGTAATTAAGAATTCAATAGTTATAACAAATATGAATCTAAATCTATTAAAGATTATTCTTTAGACAACTTTAAGAGCTTCATACATTCAAACATAACAAAAACCTTCAACATACAATTATATATTAAACAAAAATGACAAGAAATCATCATATAGAATGAAATCAATCCAAATTCCATGACCAACATCACACAGTGACACTGAATGCGATGCTAATTTGCTGCTCTGATGTTTTATTAATGGAATATGATATAATCAACCAGAATGGAAGAGATGGCTTAACTGGAAAAATAATTACAATGGAAGAGTAATAATATGGAGTCTACAGACTAAATACATCATGGTGTATGAATCTCTTGAGGCTTACTACCTTCAACATCTACCTATGCGTGAGATTTCTGATTTTGCATATTTGAGTATAAGAACCTCTTTAATTTCCCAAAGTGTTGACCCTTGAAAAGAGCACCTTATTCCTGTTTTATAGCCATTCCTCTTGAAAATATGATTTATTGGTTTCCTTTCTTTGATTATTTGGTCTTGCATGTTTCTTATAATCAATTCTTTTAGTTTATATTCACGAGATGATGATTTAGTGACGTAATGTATAAAATCATTAAGGAAATATCATCCATACATCCAAATTAATGATTATAATTTCGATGATGTAATTGATGCGCCATGAAAACCTGTATTTCATTGCATTTTCCTCACATAAGTAATAACCGCGCCTTTTGAGTCTTTCTTCTTCCTAGTTATTTAAATTGTTTGTGTGCTCACTTGAACTTATTCAAGTTGATTCCATGCCTCGATTTGCTAAAAATCATATTAACATGATGTTTCGACAGTCTTGCCAAGTTTTGGTTTTCATGCGTAAACAATCTAGCTAGGCATTTTGGTGAATCAAAATAATTTAACTAAACACTAAATTTTAATGAGTTTAATACACTCCTTAGAAGAGTACATGTTAAAGAATTAAAATGAGCTTACAGTTTTTGGATTTTCACAATGCATTATTTTTACGAGCCTTGAACTTTTGTTTAAAAGTTATGCAATTTTTATAATTGTCTACTCTTTCGCAAAATGAAGTTGAGTCAATCAAGGTTTTCTTGTATGAATTCATTCTAAGCCTTAAAATAATGTTATACCAAAGTTTGGTGTTGAGCATATAGTTTTCTATTTTAAGGTGCAAGGCATCAATTTTTATAAGGCTTTTACTTTCACTATTTTGCTCATTAACAATTTTAATTCTTAGCTTGAAATAACTGTAACACCCCAGGTTTTGAACCCCCATTTAAAATAATGTATTGTTACAATGATGAGAGGCCATAGTGCCCAAACAATTATTAAAAGGCCACTATCTGTGCCCAATACATGTAATGTTTTTATCATTATTAATAATAAATACATGGTTGGCTACTAGATGGACAAGGACTAGAGTTATAGGGGTCTATGATTCCACAAGAGAGAGGGCTTGATGGGCTAAGTGTTTATTTCCTATGTTAATTACCCTTTTTCCCTAAGGGAGGGGATCTATTATGTGAGCTTCTTGGGGAAGGCTAGGAGGTTCTTGATTTCCCCACGAAGTTACTTAAACCTGCCTCTGGTCTGATGGGGGGGGTTGGTCGTTGGCTAGTTCATTCCTTCACTTATGCATTCACACCATTCTATCCTTAACGCACTTTCATGCACGCACCTCCATGCACCCACTTACCCATTCATTGATCCATCCATCATTTTCATATTGGCTTAGGAAAGGGAGCCAAACTGCCAAAGAATTAGCCACAAGATAGTTGGTTGTAGTGGTCGTTGGAGTGATCCAACCGCGAATTGAGACCCGCATGTTTGAATTGCATTGGCTTGTGTCCAATGTTGCTCACAACTGTGATTCCTCAGAGTTCCAACATCGAGATTATGGACCAATTGCACTGGATATGAAATTAAGGAGAAGGACTGCATGAGGGACTGCATGGCAGAGAAGGGTGGAGGTTCATTCTCTCGGGTGGTGCAAGCTGGGTAGAAGAGAGCTGGGTACTTGGATTGCTGTGAGAGTTGGCAAGCCTGTGACAACTTGGGTGCTGACTGGTTTGGGAAGCCAAGTAACACTCTTGAACCGTCCTTGTCGATCCATAGCCCTGGCTCGTGGGTGGCGCTGCTATTGAGATTTGGAATAGTAGTGTCTAGGGTTGGGTGGAATGTCCTTGGTCTACAACCAGTTGGTGTCATATTTCATAAAGATAAGTTCTCTCTTTTATGGTATCATTTACATGTATATGAATGTATTTCCGCTATGTATATTTAATTATCGTTTAATTTAATCTTTAGGCTATGCATGCTTGTTGGATATTGTTGTGCATGTCATTAAAGTCTTTTCTTTTAAGCATCCTTAAATTTTAAAAGGTATTTGTAAGAGAAATAAGTTCAAGGGCGGGCTTGCAGATAACGTACCCCAGTCCATGGGTGGTTGGGTATGTTACAGTTTGGCATCAAAGCTTCTGGTTGAAACAACAGGCCGGTATGGGCCGGGTCTGTTGGTTAGAGTCTCGGGGTCGAGATCGAACTCTGACCATGGAGTTGAAAATATTAGGAGGAATGGTGTTGTAGAATCTAAGTGGGAGATAGAACATCAAAGACATGTGTAAGGGGTTTGAAGGATCATGACCGTCCCTTTCGAATTCGGGAGTTATCGCCACTGTAGGATCAGGAGGGATCCATGATCATTGGATCGAAGGATAGATGAACATGGGTCATCCGATGAAAAGGAAGCAAGGGTTAAGGTCAGAACCGTCATATCCCATGGGAGAGGGAGATCAAAGGACATGAAGCATCTTGGGGAACCA
>JZKD02S0894372.1:0-14050 GCA_000966675.3 Picea glauca
CGTTGATCAAGGCGAATAAATCCTGATCGTTCAAGAGTTGCGCGTTCGATTCCGGACCCCCCCCTCACCGCTAAAGGCAGAACAACAAGGGGGCTCCGGAATGAAGCCTCAGTGATAGATCTGGGTGGGTGGACTCTGGTCGTCCACCTCTGCTCGCCACTTTCCCTAATGCGCATTCGCGCCCCAGCTTAAAGTCGGCGTCTCTTCCTCACATTTCATGGTCATCCCAGACCCTGGATCCTCCGAGAGGATCATGTCCGTTCATCGGAGCTTAACCACATGTTAACATCTCGATATTTATAAGTCTGGATTTCGAGGTTTGAGAGCACAAGGGAACATGCCCTTCGATATCCCAAGTGTCGAAACGTCGAAGTGTCAAACAAGCCTAAATCGGTGATTAGCCCCTTGGGTTATGCCTTGGTCAATATGACCTCTTCCCATATGACCATGGTCTCTCTTCCGTCGGGATTTGTCAAGGCGAGAGCCCAACCTCTTGTCAACGGGACTCCTGAATCCCCGATCCTCGATTTCCTGAAACGGGTAATCTCTCAACACGTAGCCACCCGAAATCGGTCGGTCTATGACTGCTTCGGGGTTTCCACTATGGAACATCCTGATCTCTCATCACCAGAACTCCCGAGTTCTCGATTCCCAATTTCCCGAAATGGGAAATCTCACGACACATGGCCTCCTTTAATCATACGACCCGAATCTACTTCGGGGTTTCTACCATGGAATGCCCTGATATTTCGTCACTAGAACTCCCGAGTTCTCGACTCCCGATTTCTCGAAGTGGAAAATCTCTTGACACGTGGCCTCCGTTATTCGGACGGTTCAGATCTATTTCGGGGCTTTCGCCCCTATTCACTGGGGGTTTATCCCTCGGATATCTCCTGACAGATCCAACGGTTTTCGGGTTTTCCAGCCGAGATCTGACGACTCAGATAGGTTCCTAACTTGTGTGCTCTCCCACGACTCCCTGGACGTGGAAAGATCAACGGTCTGGATGCTCTCATGGACCTTGGGGATCCATGGTCCCGACCTTTTCGCTACCCACGAAGACACAGAAAGTCACAGGGGTAAGGCACTTAACATCCTACTTTCTCCTACCAAATCTAACGGTCATGAGTGACCACAGATTTCCCGATGGAATCTCGTCCGTCTATCACCACCTATCAAGGTTAAGGCACTTAACTTTCCATCTTCTTCTTCCTATCTGACGGTCGTGAGTGACCACAGATCTCCCGACGGGATCTCGTCTGTCGATTCGATACTTATCGGGGATTTCTTAAGGCCTTGCGCCTTCACGTCCTCCTTCCAGGCTCTTGATGGGCTTTTCAAGAAGGGTATCTCTATGGGGAGGTTTACCCAGGGTACTATCTGAGGCAGATAAGGGTATCTCTCTCCCGAGAACCAGGCGTAAAGTCTGAATTAGATCAGTATGCATATAAATAACGATTTATGAGAACATAAGCCACGCGTAGTCTTTCTATTATAAACATACAACTACCAGTACTGATCAAAACATCATACAAACATTCTTATACTGAAATTATTCACAATTTCACAGCTTATGAGCATAATTGTCAGAATACATATATTTCAATATGCCAAAGGAAAAACACTTATCAGAAAGTAACACTAGGGGTTATATAATTGATGAGAGGGGTGCTCATTTCCACCCAACTGTAGGCTCAGTGACTCCCAGTGGATTTGCCACTAGCCACCCCTGAGCTGAGACCACGATGTTGTGAGACTGTGTCTCTGTTTTCCAGTGACCAGAAGTGAAGGTTACTCTCCTTCCTCTCTGCTATCACCCACTCTGCATATCGCCAGAGCTCTCTTTCACCCCTCGTATCTGCCCCCTAATCGCTTCTCCCCCACGCCTTATCCTCTTGCGATGTTGTGTGTGGCATGATTTCCCTCGCGCTGGTCAGGCATGATGGCTCTACGGATGGGCGCTTCACCTCCCCATCCCTCATTAATTCCTGAGGATCTATCTAACTACTAGCCTGCGAGACATTTAATTCGACGCCAGCGAGCCGCTTTTGGTTCTCCGGGCTACTGGAGTCCAAATACGGTATTGATTTTCAGTGGAAGTTAACGCCACCTTTCTAGGTTCCTTCCACCGCCTTTCTGCAGCCATCGTGGTCTCTTTTTCAACATATCCCCTCTCAGCAGTCCTGCAATATAAATTCATAATATTATTCACATTCATTAACCTTTTCCACAAGGTCCATTCACATCACATATTCACATTTATGAGTTTGCCACAGTTNTTACTCCAGCTGACTAGAGTATTACATGGCCTACCATAGAGGACCTTGAAGGGACTCATCTTTAAGTATGTTTGGTAGCTTTTGTTGTAGGCAAATTATACCAATGGCAGGTAATCTTCCCATTTTATGGGTTGATGCATTACATGCATCCTTAACATATCCTCTAATATTTGATTCACTCCTTCTGTCTGTCCTTCGGTTTGAGGGTGATAGGCAGTGCTAAACAACAATTTGGTTTCTAAGCCAGCCATCAGTGATTTCCAAAAATTGGAAGTAAATTTTGTGTCTCTGTCAGACACTATCTCTTTCGATATACCATGCAGTCTGAACACCTCTTTCATGAATACATGGGAGATATCTATCGCCTTGTAGGTTGATTTGAAGGGGATGAAATGAGCAGACTTTCTCATTTTATCCACCACTACCATAATAGCATCATTCTGTCTGGTTGAAGTTGGCAATCCAGTGATAAAATCCATAGAGATGGTTTCCCATTTCCATTCTGGGATGGGTAAAGGTTGCAATAGTCCTGATGGGTGTCGATGTTCTGCTTTAATCTGTTGGCACTCTATGCATTGGGCCAAATATTTGGTTGTGTATTTCTTCAATCCAGGCCAATAAAATTGTTTTCGGGTGGCAGTGATCATTTTCTGATATCCTGGGTGACTAGTATATGGTCTTTTATGTAGTTCATCCATAATAAATCTCTTCAAGTCATCACAATTTTGAATGTATAGTCTATCTCTGTAAGTGAGAAGACCTCCTTCGGTCATCTGGTAGCCTTCATATTTTACTCCAGCGGGTTCTTGTTGTAGGTACAGGGTCACGGTCTAAACGAAGAGATCTATCTCTTGTGCATTTCTGACTCTGTTCTTGACATCTGCCTTGCAGGTACTCACCGCTGCCAGGTGAATTGTTTTCATGCTTCTGCTAAGGGCATCGGCCACCCTATTTTCTTTCCCTTTAATGTGTTTGATTTCAAAATCAAATTCTCTAAGGAGGGTCATCCATATAGCTTGTCTAGCATTGAGCTTTGGTTGGTCAAACAAATATCGCAATCCACAGTGATCTGTCATAAGTACAAATTTTCTTCCCGAGAGGTAATGCCTCCACATTTTCAAGGCATGCACTATGGCAGCCAGTTCTAGATCATGAGTCACATAGTTGACTTCATGTTCGTTCAATTTTCGGGATTCATAGCAGATCACACTTCCTTTCTGCATAAGGACTCCTCCAAGCCCTTCCTTACATGCATCTATGCACACAAGGAAGTCAACTTCTGGGTCAGCGATTTTCAACACAAGTGCATGGGTCAGTAGATGTTTCAAGGTTTGGAATCTTTCTTCACATTTCTGTGTCCATGGGAATTTTGTCCCCTTCTTCTGGAGGGTAGTGATTGGACAACCAATCTTGGCGAATCCTTTTATGAATCTCCTATAGTATCCTTCTAATCCCATAAAGGATTTGATGTCTGAAACATCCTTTGGGGTAGGCCATTCCATGATAGACCTGATCTTGTCAGGATCTACTNGGTCCTACTCGCGAACCCCTTTCACATTCTTAAGATCTTCCCACCATATGGAAGATTTTTCGTTCAGATTGAAAGTGGCCACTCAGGCCTTCAAATTCTCTGAAAAATCATGGACTCTGAAATATTTCTTCAGTCCAAGTAGCCAGGCCTTTGCTTTTTCTCCCTTCTTTAACTCATCATCGAAGGAGGGGGGTTTGGACTTTCTGAATTCCTCAAATTTATGACCCTTGGAAGTCTTTTGCTTCTTATGTTTTCTTCGATAATAGGAACCAGTCCTGCTATCGGAAGAGCCTTCTGAATCGCCAGCTTCCTTCTCAGAGGAATCGTCTGGCACGTCCTTTACCTCTGGGGTGGACCTTCCTTGAGGTGATCCTCTTAGTATGGTCACTGATATGACCATGTTTCTGCATCTCGGGTTCATGCTGCATTTTTCATTATAGGTCGGAGAAGCTCTGCAGTAAAACTGCATTAATTTCAGTTTACTTTTCTTGTTCTTTCATCATCCTTTCATTGTCGGCCTTATAGCTTTTCAATTCAACCATGAGACTCCTCACAGTCTCATCTAGATCTGGAGGGGTTCCTATTGCTCTTCTTTCATCAGACTCTTCATCTCTATTGTGGGAGCCTTCTCCCATCTCTTGGTGAGTCACCATTCTATGCATTTGTAAATTCCCACGGCTGATCGTCTGCTTGGGTGAAAAGAAAAACATTGGATATTAGTAAAGAGTTAGATACATTTTTATAACCTGTGCATAAATTTATAACTCTATCACATGCATACACAGTCAGGTTCTCGTTTCCAAGTTTTGATCCTGGATAAGAGAGTTAAGTTAGGGGGTTACTCCTCTTAGGAGTGATTCGAATGGAGCTTATGCACAACTCATTCATGAGCCCAATCAGGCCGAGTGTTGTCACCATGATCTGATACCACTTTGTAACACACCCACTACCATAATCAAATTTTTGTTGATTTCTGCAGAATTAGAGCCCCCGAAATATCTATGGAGGCCTAGCATAAGCTAGCTCTTTCTCACTCTCTGCTCCCATGTGATCGCGGGTCATGATCACAGGTCAAATAATCATGGCGCCTCTTTGTATTCCGCACCTCAGTGATACAAAGATGTCAAATTGTTTGACTCTGCAACCGTCNACTTTTCTTGTTCTTTCATCATCCTTTCATTGTCGGCCTTATAGCTTTTCAATTCAACCATGAGACTCCTCACAGTCTCATCTAGATCTGGAGGGGTTCCTATTGCTCTTCTTTCGTCAGACTCTTCATCTCTATTGTGGGAGCCTTCTCCCATCTCTTGGTGAGTCACCATTCTCTACATCTGTAAATTCCCACGGTTGATCGTGTGCTTGGGTGAAAATAAAAACATTGGATATTAGTCAAGAGTTAGATACATTTTTATAACCTATGCATAAATTCATAACTCTATCACATGCATACACAGTCAGGTTCTCGTTTCCAAGTTTTGATCCTGGATAAGAGAGTTAAGTTATGGGGTTACTCCTCTTAGGAGTGATTCGAATAGAGCTTATGCACAACTCGTTCATGAGCCCAATCATGCCGAGTGTTGTCACCATGCTCTGATACCACTTTGTAACACACAAACTACCATAATCATTTTTTTGTTGATTTCTGCAGAATCAGAGCCCCCGAAATATCTATGGAGGCCTAGCGTAAGCTAGATCTTTCTCACTCTCTACTCCCATGTGATCGCGGGTCATGATCACAGGTCAAATAATCATGGCGCCTCTTTGTATNTTGGCCATCCACATCTTCTCGCCACTTACCCTAAGGTGCATTCACGCCGCAGCTTAAAGTTGACATCTCTTCCTCACATCTGACATTCATTATAGACCCTGAGATCCTCTGAAATAATCTCATTTGTTCATTGGGACTTAACCACATGCTAACATCTCGATATTTATAAGTCTGGATTTCGGGGTTTGAGAGCATGAGGGAACATGCCCTTGGGTATCTCGAGTGTCAAAGCGTCGAAGTGCAAAACAAGCCTAAATCGATGATTAGCCCATTGGGTTATGCCTTGGTCAATATGACCTCTTCCCACATGACCACACTTTCTCTTCTATCAGGATTTATCAGGGTGAGAGCCCAACATCTTGTCGAAGGAACTCCCAAATCCTCGATCCCTAATTTCCCGAAATGGGTAATCTCTCGACACGTAGCCTCCTGAAATCGGTCGGTCTATGACTGTTTCAGGGTTTCCACCATGGAACATCCTAATCTCTCATCACCAGAACTCTTGAGTTCCCAACTCTTGATTTCCTGAAATGGCAAATCTCACGACACGTGGCCTCCTTTAATCGGATGACCCAAATCTACTTCGAGGTTTCTACCATGGAATTCCCCGATCTTTTGTCACCAGAACTCCCGAGTTCCCAATTCTCAATTTCCCGAAAGGGGAAATCTCACGACACGTGGCCTCCTTTAATCGGACGGTCCAGATCTATTTTAGGGTTTTTTCCCCTATTCACTGGGGGTTTAACCCTCGAGTATCCCCTGACAGATCCAATGGGTGTTGAGTTTTCCAGACAAGATCTGACGGCTCATACAGGTTCCTAACTTGTGCATTCTCCCACGACTTCCTGGACGTGGAAAAATCAACGGTCCAGATGTTCTCATGGACCTTATGGATCTACGATCTCGATCTCTTCGCTACCCATGAAGACATAGAAAGACAAGGTGGTAAGGCATTTAACCCCCTACTTTCTCCTACCAATCTAACGGTCATGGGTGACCATAGATTTCTCGACGGGTTCTCGTCCGTCGATCAACACCTATTCAGGGTTAAGGTTCTTAACACTCCAGTTTCTTCTTCCGATCTAACGGTCGTGAGTGACCACCGATCTCCTGGTGGGATATTGTCCATCAATTTGATACTTATCAGGGGTTTCTTAAGGCCTTGCGCCTTCACGTCCTTTTTCCAAGTTCTTGATGGGATTTTCAAAAAGGGTATATTTATGGGGAGGTTTACCCAGGGTACTACCTGAGGCAGATAAGGGTATCTCTCTCTCGAGAACCAGGCGTGAAGTTCTGAATTAGATTAGTATGCATATAAATAACGATTTAAGAGAACATAAGCCACACATAGTCTTTCCATTATAAACATACAACTACCATTACTGATCAAAACATCATACAGACATTCTTATACTGAAATTATTCACAATTTCACAGCTTATGAGCATAATTGTCAGAATACANCATCTTCTCGCCACTTACCCTAAGGCGCATTCACGCCGCAGCTTAAAGTTGACATCTCTTCCTCACATCTGACATTCGTTATAGACCCTGAGATCCTCTGAAATAATCTCATTTGTTCATCGGGACTTAACCACATGCTAACATCTCGATATTTATAAGTCTGGATTTCAGGGTTTGAGAGCATGAGGGAACATGCCCTTGGGTATCCCGAGTGTCAAAGCGTCGAAGTGCCAAACAAGCCTAAATCGATGATTAGCCCATTGGGTTATGCCTTGGTCAATATGACCTCTTCCCACATGACCACACTTTCTCTTCTGTCAGGATTTATCAGGGTGAGAGCCCAACATCTTGTCGACGGAACTCCCAAATCCCCGATCCCTAATTTCCCGAAACGGGTAATCTCTCGACACGTAGCCTCCTGAAATCGGTCAGTCTATGACTGCTTCAGGGTTTCCACCATGGAACATCCTAATATCTCATCACCAGAACTCTCAAGTTCCCAACTCCTGATTTCCTGAAATAGGAAATCTCACGACATGTGGCCTCCTTTAATCGGATGACCCGAATCTACTTCGAGGTTTCTACCATGGAATTCCCCGATCTTTTTTCACCAGAACTCCCGAGTTCCCAATTCTCAATTTCCCGAAAGGGGAAATATCACGACACGTGGCCTCCTTTAATCGGACGGTCCAGATCTATTTTAGGGTTTTTTCCCCTATTCACTGGGGGTTTAACCCTCGAGTATCCCCTGACAGATCCAATGGGTGTCGATTTTTCCAGACAAGATCTGACGGCTCATACAGGTTCCTAACTTATGCATTCTCCCACGACTTCCTGGACGTGGAAAAATCAATGGTCCAGATGTTATCATGGACCTTATGGATCTACGATATCGATCTCTTCGCTACCCATGAAGACATAGAAAGACAAGGTGGTAAGGCATTTAACCCCCTACTTTATCCTACCAATCTAACGGTCATGGGTGACCATAGATTTCTCGATGGGTTCTCGTCCGTCGATCAACACCTATTCAGGGTTAAGGTGCTTAACACTCCAGTTTCTTCTTCCGATCTAACACTCGTGAGTGACCACCGATCTCCTGATGGGATATTTTCCATCAATTTGATACTTATCAGGGGTTTCTTAAGGCCTTGCGCCTTCACGTCCTTTTTCCAAGTTCTTGATGGGATTTTCAAAAAGGGTATATTTATGGGGAGGTTTACCCAGGGTACTACCTGAGGCAGATAAGGGTATCTCTCTCTCGAGAACCAGGCGTGAAGTTCTGAATTAGATTAGTATGCATATAAATAATGATTTAAGAGAACATAAGCCACAAATAGTCTTTCCATTATAAACATACAACTACCATTATTGATCAAAACATCATACAGACATTCTTATACTGAAATTATTCACAATTTCACAGCTTATGAGCATAATTGTCAGAATACATATATTTCAAGATGCCAAAGGAAAAACACTTATCAGAAAGTAACACCAGGGGTTATCCAACTACTGAGAGGGGTGCTCGTTTCCACCCAATAATAGGCTCAGCGACTCCTAGCGGATTTACCACTAGCCACCCCTGAGCTGACACCACGATGTTGTGAGACTGCGTCTCTGTTTTCCAATGAACAGGAGTGAAGGTCACTCTCTTTCCTCTCTATTATCACCCACTCTGCATATCGCTAGATCTCTCTTTCTCCCCTCGCGTGTTCCCCCCAATCGCTTCTCCCCCACACCTTATCCTCTTGTGAGGTTGCGTGTGGTGCGATTTCCCTCGCACTGGTCAGGCCTGACGGCTCTATAGATGGGTTGTTCACCTCCCCGTCCCTCATTAATTCTTGAGGATCCATCTACCTACCAACTTGTGAAACATTTAATTTGGGGCCAATGGGCCGCTTTTGGTTCTTCGGGCCAGTGGAGTCCAAATACAGTATTGATTTTCGGTGGAAGTTAACGCCACCTTTCCAGGTGCCTTCCATCACCTTTCTACAGCCATCATGGTCTATTTTTCATCATATCCCCTCTCAACAGTCCTGCAATATAAATTCATAATATTATTCACATTCATAAACCTTTTCCACAAGGTCCATTCACATCACATATTCACATTTCTGAGTTTGCCACAGTTCTTGGCCAGTCCAATTATTTTTACAAACTAGGGGAAACAGGGTGTTATAGTGTATCAAGGCTTATGACATAGAGGTGACTCCATTAGGGCTATGGATGCTCATTTTTAATGGAGCAACACCAGAGAAATGCACCATTACTTGCATATCAACATTCTTGATGTTTCATTTCCATAACACTCCCTACACCTCCTTTGGTCGTTTATCATATGAATAAGAAATCATTTAAAGGTAATATGGTATGAGGCAAGGTATTGAACCCTTATTTGTATCATCTAAATTATTTTCCATCAAAATCTAAGTTATGGGACATATTCTTCCTCTCTCAAGACGTACATGATAATGCACCCTTCCCCAAATTATGTATTGATACCATCTTACATAGATTCAAGGCTTCACCCAGTGTGTCGCCATNTCCATCAATTTGATACTTATCAGGGGTTTCTTAAGGCCTTGCGCCTTCACGTCCTTTTTCCAAGTTCTTGATGGGATTTTCAAAAAGGGTATATTTATGGGGAGGTTTACCCAGGGTACTACCTGAGGCAGATAAGGGTATCTCTCTCTCGAGAACCAGGCGTGAAGTTCTGAATTAGATTAGTATGCATATAAATAAYGATTTAAGAGAACATAAGCCACAMATAGTCTTTCCATTATAAACATACAACTACCATTAYTGATCAAAACATCATACAGACATTCTTATACTGAAATTATTCACAATTTCACAGCTTATGAGCATAATTGTCAGAATACATATATTTCAAGATGCCAAAGGAAAAACACTTATCAGAAAGTAACACCAGGGTTTATCCAACTACTGAGAGGGGTGCTCGTTTCCACCCAATAATAGGCTCAGCGACTCCCAGCGGATTTACCACTAGCCACCCCTGAGCTGACACCACGATGTTGTGAGACTGCGTCTCTGTTTTCCAATGACCAGGAGTGAAGGTCACTCTCTTTCCTCTCTATTATCACCCACTCTGCATATCTCCAGATCTCTCTTTCTCCCCTCACGTCTTCCCCCCAATCACTTCTCCCCCACACCTTATCCTCTTGCGAGGTTGTGTGTGGTGCGATTTCCCTCGCACTGGTCAGGCCTGACGGCTCTACGGATGGGTTGTTCACCTCCCCATACCTCATTAATTCCTGAGGAGCCATCTACCTACCAACCTGTGAAACATTTAATTTGGGGCCAATGGGCCACTTTTGGTTCTTCGGGCCAGTGGAGTCCAAATAAAGTATTGATTTTCGATGGAAGTTAACGCCACCTTTCCAGGTTCCTTCCATCACCTTTCTACATCCATCATGGTCTCTTTTTCAGCATATCCCCTCTCAACAGTCCTGCAATATAAATTCATAATATTATTCACATTCATAAACCTTTTCCACAAGGTCCATTCACATCACATATTCACATTTCTGAGTTTTCCACGGTTCTTGGCCAGTCCAATTATTTTTACAAACTAGGGGAAACAGGGTGTTATAGTGTATCAAGGCTTATGACATAGAGGTGACTCCATTAGGGCTATGGATTCTCATTGGCAATGGAGCAACACCAGATAAATGCACCATTACTTGCATATCAACATTCTTGATGTTTCATTTCCATAACACTCCCTACACCTCCTTTGGTCGTTTATCATATGAATAAGAAATCATTTAAAGGTAATATGGTATGAGGCAAGGTATTGAACCCTTCTTTGTATCATCTAAATTATTTTCCATCAAAATCTAAGTTATGGGACATATTCTTCCTCTCTCAAGATGTACATGATAATGCACCCTTCCCCAAATTATGTATTGATACCATCTTACATAGATTCAAGGCTTCACCCAGTGTGTCGCCATTAGTTGTGTCAGACACTACACCCCCCCATTTCTCGACATTTCAACAAATGGATCCACCACCCCCCCCCCCTTTTTTTTTGAAATACTTCTCCATAATATTCCTTACTTATCCCTCAAGCTCATCTTCCAAGTCTTACTCATCTCAAGTTAACAGTTGCAAAAAGAAATACTTGAAAAAATCATTTTCCAAGAAAGTTTAGAAAATTTGGCAAAGTTAATTTTAACTCCTCTGATATGCATAGAAGGAGTTCCCCTTCACTCCTTTGATTTACATCTGAGGAGTTCCCTTCAACTCCTCCGGTGAACATTGTAGGATTTCCTCCCAAGTTCGTCGACTTCAAGCCCATCATCAAACCTCCTTCGATTAACATCAAAGGAGTTACCTTCAACTCCTCTGATGCCCATCAGAGGAGTTTCCTCCATCTCTGCTAATTGTCTTGGAATACTTTGTGTTAAGTCCTCTAATGTACATCAGAGGAATTCCTCCCAAGTCCTTCATTCATAATTACCAAACCAGTCGCATTAATTATGATTTATTTGAGATTTATATATACCAACTTCTCTATAATTCTCATTATCTCACCAAAGCATCAAAGAAAAAAAAGGATTTCTCCAGAAGAAGAGTGTGTCAAGCCCTCGCTTTCACACCCACAACCTCTTATCGTATTCCACATGGCAGTGGGTTTCCAGGTAAGCCTCAATACATTATCCCCTTGCTAGGGTTAGATTTTATCTCTTTGTTTTTTATTTGTTTGCTTATTCCTCGACACCACCCTATGGTTTTTACCTAACCTCAAAATTTCAGCAATCTATGCCACCCAACCTAGTTATGACCCCTTGCCTTCATGCATGTAATCTTTTCAAGACCCTGATCCGACCTCACATCCAAACAAGGAATATACGACAAGTTTTTTCTTTTATGTCTAGTTACTGAAATTCAAACCACATCCTTCATTCCTTTCCCAAACCCAAATGTAAAAATTCATATTGACTCCTCCAATCATATCGGAGGAGTTCAAATTAACTCCTCTAATATGATTGGAAGATTTCTCTGGAAATTTTTTGATCCACGGGTCACTTTAGAAACATTAATTCCAACTTATCTAATGTGCTATCGGATAAATTAGCATTAACTCCTATGATTCACATCGGAGGATTTGACACCAAATCTTTTGATAACACACCAAAATTTCTCAAGCAACTTTCCCCAATAATTTTGGAGGCTCTAGCACTAAATTCTATGATTTGCATCAGACCACTTCATACCAACTTTTTCAATGCATATAAAAACACTTTTTATCAACTCATCCTATTTCCATCGGAGGATTTAACTTCAAGACCTCTGATTTCACCTTGTGAGCACAATTTTCACTCTATCCTCCTCAAACTTCCACCAAGCTACTCAACATGTCTATAATCATATTATCATTGTCCGATGACGACCCTATACCTAGTGAAAATTCAAGTGAATATTCTGGTATTTCAAAGATCTCAAGTTGCATTCAACTTCATATTATTTATGTCTTGATCTCTTCATTGAGCCCAAATATGTCTCTGTGAAATAAGATAGTGATTAATACACTTGGGACCGAAGCCTCTGGTAGTGCCCAACAGACTGAAGGTGAACCAAAAGAGATCAGAGCTACATACGATGACACATATGGACTCTTGGAAAAGGATGGATAAACACTAAAGTGGGGCATGTATCATATGTTCAATAAGTCTAGCTTCTCCACTAATGTTCAAGATCATGATGAACTTAAAATATTCAAAACATCAGAAATTATGACATATTCAGAGTGGCATCCCACTCAATTGTATTCCCTTGTGTAGACATCATCACTTGGTTCCTAAAAAATGTAGATGTGAATGACAGATACGTCTGCAACACCAAAACATATCTCATAGACTCATTCAAGCCATAATATCTTGCAAAATTCTATCACATTGAGAGAGGGACTAAGAATCTCGACAGAAAACTCCTCAACAAATTTGAATACACACCCAAGGATCTCTTTCCCAAATGGTACAAAGTTGACAAATAGTTCAAGTACATGCCCAAGGGTGGGTACCCCACAAGCTCTTTAATAAGGCCTTATCAATATCTAGTGGCTTTGTTATGTTGGTTATATGAAGAACCAGATGCATCTCAATTTTCTCTTTCATATATGACTTTGATATATTATTGCACAGACGAGGGAGTATCATTCAATTGGGATGATATATTATCAGAAAACCTAGCAGTGGCCATCTCTGCAGTTAGGGGGGATAAGCCTGGAACATTCCCAATCTTTCATATGTCCTCATACCTCTTGGAAATCATGTGCGTAGCCCATCGGTACCCAAATATGCGTGTGAAATGGCAGTCCTCAGACCTGACCATCCATGTACACTGCAAAGTGCTCTAGGAGCACAAGTATAAAACAGAGTACCAGACAATATGTGAACATTTTTTAACCCCCTTTTATGAGTTCATATTATGCACCATGTCCCCCTACATGACTAATAAGATTATGGAAATCATAAGAAGGATTGGAGATTGGTACCTCATGGAACACGGAACCTACATAAGATTATATGGTGCAATGAAGATACCTCATCTCCTTCCTTGATTTGTTCCCGATAATATTGTTATCCAGGAGGTTTCATACCAGAATATAATACATGGGGTGGGGAAAATGTTATATCTAGTCAAAAAGGAAATTTGGCCACCATTTTCGTTATACAATGGGAACTACTTCTTTGAAAATACCAAGCAGACTCAAGAAGAGTTAAACACCTTATTATATTATCACTTCAAAGAATAACGGTTCCAAAGGCATGATCCAAATAATTTCATAAGAGACCACTTCAAGAAAATAGGTCTACCCTAGGAATACACGATGGATACCTGGGAAAAGGAGGAAGTACATCAAAATGCTCAAATGTATGATAATGTAATCTTCCAAAGACGCGACCAATGCAAAGGAAGAATTGTGGATGATTAAAAATCTAGAGAAGAATCTCTAAAGAAAGCATAAGAGGAGGT
>JZKD02S0894405.1:0-14050 GCA_000966675.3 Picea glauca
CAGTAACCTTTTGGGGACCAAAAGGTCTTATTGTGGGGAGGTGTGATCCGAAATCGGATCCAGAAGCCTGACAGGGCTTGAAAAATGCTCAAAAATGAAAGTGCTCGGAATGAGACGAAACTAGTGCCATTGTGTTCATCTCGTCTTCCTGATTCTAGTGGTATATTTACTTCGTCAACCAGACTCCGTATGGAGAAGATATCGCATTCTGTCTAAAAAGTCAAACAGGTAAAAAAATTGATGACTGTACAGTCCATACAGTCCACGTGTCATGCTCACTGTGCAGACCATACGGTCTGTATAGGTGATGTGGCAGCCTTGGATGACGACACGTGGCAGAGCATGATAGGTCATTTTGGTGTACGGATGGACCAATGCAGAGGTGACACGTGTCACCACCAGAAGGGTGACATGTGTCACAAATGACATGGCAGCTGACGTGGCAGAGGTGACGTGGCATGACCATACGATGACATGGCAACATCTGGTTGGTTGTTGAAGGTGAATGATATCATGACATGTGGAATTTTTTTGGTCAATGATTGTGTGCCACGTGGCCCAATCATGGGCTGCCACGTGGCACCCTGGGTATTGGTCTATTTGGTTTAATAATCAAAATTTTTATGGGTCCGTGGGGTTCGACCCCCAGACCTCTACCCACCATGTAGCGCCTTTACCAAGTTCTCCCGACCATCAGACCACCCATTATGTCTTGTTATATATATATGAGATTTTATTATTTTAAATTTGCGTTATTGTAAATGGCGGGAGTTGGGCCAGGGCTTAGCCCCGACCCACAGATTCATGTGTTGAAACATATGACCATACCATTGTATATGGCGCGTGGATTTACGTGTTTAAAAAATGGCACATGGTATTTGTAAGCCACAGTTTTTTGGTTCCACATATGACCTTAAACTTTAGTGTGGAAATTGGTTTTAAAATTGGTTTCTAAAACGGTTAACGATTAGCACTTTTGCATTTTGCGCGAGGTCATATGACCCATACGCCCAGGTGCCTAGGCGGTTAGGGGTTGGTGCACCCTTAACCATCCTACAGTTTTCACCATTGGCATGGTTGCGCCCAGTGCTGGGTTTTCCCGCTACTTATTGCATGTGAGCCAGGTTGAATGGAGAGGGTGCGTTTTGTAGAACCAGTGACAACAAGCTTGAAGGGGAAAACTTCCAAGAGGCATAACTTCTCTGTTTTTTGACCGATTGAGGTGCCGAAAGAGCCCAGATGGGGGTTTTTTGGTGCTTTGAAGCCATTGGAGTAGTCAAAGTAGAGTTATACTGAAGGGAAACCAAGCTAAATCCATTTTGATGCAGAGAAGCTTTTGAGGAGGAGACGCTGTTGGACCATTTCTGGGAGCTCCGGACATCCATTTTGCGTGTCGTTTTCTTTGCATGGTTCTAGAGATCTAGAAGAACATGACCAGATCAGTCTTGTAGCCATTTGGCATTGAAACAATGTACTTTTGAGATTTTGAACAGAAATAAAGAATCCTCCCCCATAGAGAAAAGGCCCGGAGACATAGGCAAAGTTGTGTCGAACTACGTTATCAATCTGCATGTTATGGTTTGCTGTCTATTATTCATTTCAGATCTGCATATGTGTATATGGCTATTATAATTCCTTTTATTTCCTCATTCTTCACTAAGATTTCTCAAATGGTTAATTAATGCATGCAAAATTAAAACTCAACCATAAGTCATAAAAAGATCCAACGGATCATGTTTGCAGAGAATGTCTTATTGCTTCATTTTCACATCATTTCACTTGGTTTTATTTCCATTTGCTTCTTGATTTGTAACTGTGTTTGTAATGGAATTCATCCATTTGTTAGATGTTCTATTGTTGGACAAGTTATAAGTTGTTTCTTGCAGAGATATGAAGGTTCATAATTCATCCTTGCTAGATGCTCTGTCCCAACTATCTCTTTCCACTGATTTATGTTTGGAATTCACTCATTGCTAAGTGCTCCTTGAATTTTGATATGTTTTCTCTTTATTTTGCTACCATACTTTTTATAAATCCTTCCCTCTATAATCAACTTCTATCTCACCTCTGCTCCATGTATTTTCATTGTTGAAACACTCTTATTACTTTCTTGATCATTTGACTCCATGCCCAATGGACTACTTTCCGGTCCAACCCATCAACCCTAAAAACCTAAAACTTTCTGTTACCCACAGATATGCCCATTGTTAAGCTTATTGAATATCCTATTGTGACATATTTTCGAGAGATCATTCTCGGGTTGGAAGGGACAGTTTCCAATCAAAAGTGGTTTGAGGTTATCTTGGAATTTACTTGCATGCAACCCAATTCAAGTCTGAGTGACAAAGTTTAGTTCATTTAAAATGTGCTAAGGCTTGGCTCTATTACAACCTAGAACCAACTTTTGCAACAAAATTTTCTGGCGCCGTTGCCGAGGACGAAGGAAAGAAGTTATCTTCTCTGGGATACGACAAAAGGTTCAGATCTATTTATTGATGGTGAACAAGGGATAGGCATTCAATTGGATGTGATCATTCACCTAGCGACTCCTTGGTTCGAAGACTTTACATGATTCACTGGCGACTCCACTGGTATCAAAATTTTGGATTCGTTCGCTGCTCGGATTGCTGCAAGGTTTGCTCCTCTGGACTTTGCAAATGTTTATTGTTTTCCAAACACTGTTCCAGACATTAAATTTTGGGAATATGTCCTTCCTAAATTTCGAGAATATGTGGACGACAATCCCGCCCAACACTTGTTTGAATTCCACAAGCTCATGGATGAATTAAATATACATCATGAATATGTCCTCATGAAACTATTTATGTTTTCATTGGAAAGAGATGCTAGACTCTGGTATAAATCTTTACCTCATTCCAGTATCCCTTCATTGAAATATTTTCACATGCTTTTTCATCAGCATTGTAAAAGAATCTATTCATCTGAAATAATTTTTGAAGATTGCTGTAATATAAAATTCATAAGACAAACAAATCAAACACATCTTCTTGAAGAGGAGGAAGGAATATCATAAATTTCTCAAGTTGATGAAGATAATTAGTATAAAGAAGAGTTGGCTGATTAAAAATTAGGATATGATAGCTCTTGTGATCACATTCAAGAAGAATATATTCAGCATCATGGTCAACATGCATAAGAGAAAGAAAACTATAGTTGCTTGATCCAGAAATTGCATAGACCACCTCCTCCTTTAACAGAAGAAGAGATAGATCTTATCCTAAACAATCATGTTGCAACCCATTCTTACATAGATCTGAAACATTCACATAGTCTTGAACATGTGAGTGAAACTTCTNTGGTATTTGTAAGCCACAGTTTTTTGGTTCCACATATGACCTTAAACTTTAGTGTGGAAATTGGTTTTAAAATTGGTTTCTAAAACGGTTAACGATTAGCACTTTTGCATTTTGCGCGAGGTCATATGACCCATACGCCCAGGTGCCTAGGCGGTTAGGGGTTGGTGCACCCTTAACCATCCTACAGTTTTCACCATTGGCATGGTTGCGCCCAGTGCTGGGTTTTCCCGCTACTTATTGCATGTGAGCCAGGTTGAATGGAGAGGGTGCGTTTTGTAGAACCAGTGACAACAAGCTTGAAGGGGAAAACTTCCAAGAGGCATAACTTCTCTGTTTTTTGACCGATTGAGGTGCCGAAAGAGCCCAGATGGGGGTTTTTTGGTGCTTTGAAGCCATTGGAGTAGTCAAAGTAGAGTTATACTGAAGGGAAACCAAGCTAAATCCATTTTGATGCAGAGAAGCTTTTGAGGAGGAGACGCTGTTGGACCATTTCTGGGAGCTCCGGACATCCATTTTGCGTGTCGTTTTCTTTGCATGGTTCTAGAGATCTAGAAGAACATGACCAGATCAGTCTTGTAGCCATTTGGCATTGAAACAATGTACTTTTGAGATTTTGAACAGAAATAAAGAATCCTCCCCCATAGAGAAAAGGCCCGGAGACATAGGCAAAGTTGTGTCGAACTACGTTATCAATCTGCATGTTATGGTTTGCTGTCTATTATTCATTTCAGATCTGCATATGTGTATATGGCTATTATAATTCCTTTTATTTCCTCATTCTTCACTAAGATTTCTCAAATGGTTAATTAATGCATGCAAAATTAAAACTCAACCATAAGTCATAAAAAGATCCAACGGATCATGTTTGCAGAGAATGTCTTATTGCTTCATTTTCACATCATTTCACTTGGTTTTATTTCCATTTGCTTCTCAATTTGTAACTGTGTTTGTAATGGAATTCATCCATTTGTTAGATGTTCTATTGTTGGACAAGTTATAAGTTGTTTCTTGCAGAGATATGAAGGTTCATAATTCATCCTTACTAGATGCTCTGTCCCAACTATCTCTTTCCACTGATTTATGTTTGGAATTCACTCATTGCTAAGTGCTCCTTGAATTTTGATACGTTTTCTCTTTATTCTGCTACCATACTTTTTATAAATCCTTCCCTCTATAATCAACTTCTATCTCACCTCTGCTCCATGTATTTCCATTGCTGAAACACTCTTATTACTTTCTTGATCATTTAACTCCATGCCCAATGGACTACTTTCCGGTCCAACCCATCAACCCTAAAAACCTAAAACTTTCTGTTACCCACAGATATGCCCACTGTTAAGCTTATTGAATATCCTATTGTGACATATTTTCGAGAGATCACTCTCGGGTTGGAAGGGACAGTTTTCAATCAAAAGTGGTTTGAGGTTATCTCGGAATTTACTTGCATGCAACCCAAGTCAAGTCTGAGTGACAAAGTTTAGTTCATTTAAAATGTGCTAAGGATTGGCTCTATTACAACCTAGAACCAACTTTTGCAACAAAATTTTCTGGCACCGTTGCCGAGGACGAAGGAAAGAAGTTATCTTCCCTGGGATACGACAAAAGGTTCAGATCTATTTATTGATGGTGAACAAGGGATAGGCATTCAATTGGATGTGATAATTCACCTAGCGACTCCTTGGTTCGAAGACTTTACATGATTCACTGGCGACTCCACTGGTATCAAAATTTTGGATTCGTTCGCCGCTCGGATTGCTGCAAGGTTTGCTCCTCTGGACTTTGCAAATGTTTATGGTTTTCCAAACACTGTTCCAGACATTAAATTTTGGGAATATGTCCTTCCTAAATTTCGAGAATATGTGGACGACAATCCCGCCCAACACTTGTTTGAATTCCACAAGCTCATGGATGAATTAAATATACATCATGAATATGTCCTCATGAAACTATTTATGTTTTCATTGGAAAGAGATGCTAGACTCTGGTATAAATCTTTACCTCATTCCAGTATCCCTTCATTGAAATATTTTCACATGCTTTTTCATCAGCATTGTAAAAGAATCTATTCAACTGAAATAATTTTTGAAGATTGCTGTAATATAAAATTCATAAGACAAACAGATCAAACACATATTCTTGAAGAGGAGGAAGGAATATCATAAATTTCTCAAGTTGATGAAGATAATCAGTATAAAGAAGAGTTGGCTGATTAAAAAGTAGGATATGATAGCTCTTGTGATCACATTCAAGAAGAATATATTCAACATCATGGTCAACATGTAGAAGAGAAAGAAAACTATAGTTGCTTGATCCAGAAATTGCATAGACAACCTCCTCCTTTAACAGAAGAAGAGATAGATCTTATCCTAAACAATCATGTTGCAACCCATTCTTACATAGATCTGAAACATTCACATAGTCTTGAACATGTGAGTGAAACTTCTTCTATTACTGAAAATGAAAATCTATGTTTAAATCATGACAGCCATGGAACTTTAGAGGAAGTTAGTAAACCAATTTATGATGATGATTTCCGGCCAGAGGATCATCTTGTAGACATTGTTTTGTTTCATGAAGAAGATATGGTTGTCATGTTTAATAACCTTGAAGAATGTTTTTTGTTCGAAGATGTTTTAGACTATGATTTGGAGGAGTGGGGATCTGAGATAGATAGCTTCACAGTTAATATTCCTATCATTTGTCTGAATGATGACACTCCTGAGTTATCTGATGAACCTGTTTATGATGAATATCTAGAAGAACAATAAGAGAAGATTTATTTTTCATCACACACAATAATTTACAAAAATCCTCCTTTGTTTGATGAATATGATGAAAGTGTTTCTAAAGATGATGAGCAGCAAGAAACTTTGGTTCATTAGGAAAGAAATCAACAACATCATGAAAAAGATCAGCCTATGTATGACATATACCAAGAAGATATTTGGACATCAAGTGAAGGACATAAGGAGGGGTTACTGAAACAATTGATCTCTCTTCCCTGTTTAGCAACCATTGAGAAACATACCAGTAAGTTTCAATGCGACATTTTTGCACAAGTGGAAGAAAAAATCAGCAGTGGACAAAGTGCGCAAAAACATTTTAGCCAGCTTTCCCAACAGGAGGAAGTATGTATTAATTATGAAAGTGGTATATCTCTTCCCTTCTATGATCCGGTAACAGTTTATATGGAGTCAAAATGGGGGACTGAATTTTTTATTTCCAACTTTTTGAAGTTTGAATTTCAAAACTATAAGTACCTACTCCCAAGGCATGTTTTGAAATTTGTAGTTGCTCCTTTCATCCTTTTTCTCAAAGATAGAAGTATAATTAAGTTTGTTAGTCAGATACTCACTTGGTTGATTTGAAAGTTTTCCTATACTTGAACAAATCAGTGATATCGGTTAGAGTAGGTGATGTATATAAATAAGCTTGACTTTGAATACTAGAGTACAACAGTGGTTTTCGGTTTGTTTCCGGTTTAGTTTGGAATCTAGTATGTTTTTGTTTAAAGCATTACGACTCCATAGCCCAATGAATACATAAGTGGTTTTTTGTTTTGGAAAGGTGCAAGTAAAGCGACAGAGTTCAGAGTTTGATAAGAATGATTTCAGGTCACCTCATGGATGAAGGCACGTGGTCTATTTTTCTTGTCTCTTTGCAAGAAAGAACCATCCCTAGATGGAGCCTATGTTGTAATAAACATTGAAATTTTGGCTTTCGGTCACTTAGGAGAATGAATGGAAGCATTGGCAGTGGAACGACCACATACACCGAGCATTAAGCCACATGGAGAAAAATCTCAAGAGTCTGTGTTTTTTGCCATCTAGGATTTGGGCGACGTAGATATATTAATAACTACAACCCCGATCCCTAAATTCAATAAAGTATTAAAGGATAATCCAGGTCAAATAAAGAATAATAAAGATTAAAATTAATAAATCTCATCACAATTTTGCGATTCAGGATTTCTCGCATGTCATAACTCTTAAGGAAATGATACCCGGAACCCGAAGGCCCGAAAGAGTGTAATGTAAAAGATGAAATGTATTTCATGGATTTGGCCATCGAGAATTTGGCCGACATGAATATTTTAATANACCTCCTCCTTTAACAGAAGAAGAGATAGATCTTATCCTAAACAATCATGTTGCAACCCATTCTTACATAGATCTGAAACATTCACATAGTCTTGAACATGTGAGTGAAACTTCTTCTATTACTGAAAATGAAAATCTATGTTTAAATCATGACAGCCATGGAACTTTAGAGGAAGTTAGTAAACCAATTTATGATGATGATTTCCGGCCAGAGGATCATCTTGTAGACATTGTTTTGTTTCATGAAGAAGATATGGTTGTCATGTTTAATAACCTTGAAGAATGTTTTTTGTTCGAAGATGTTTTAGACTATGATTTGGAGGAGTGGGGATCTGAGATAGATAGCTTCACAGTTAATATTCCTATCATTTGTCTGAATGATGACACTCCTGAGTTATCTGATGAACCTGTTTATGATGAATATCTAGAAGAACAATAAGAGAAGATTTATTTTTCATCACACACAATAATTTACAAAAATCCTCCTTTGTTTGATGAATATGATGAAAGTGTTTCTAAAGATGATGAGCAGCAAGAAACTTTGGTTCATTAGGAAAGAAATCAACAACATCATGAAAAAGATCAGCCTATGTATGACATATACCAAGAAGATATTTGGACATCAAGTGAAGGACATAAGGAGGGGTTACTGAAACAATTGATCTCTCTTCCCTGTTTAGCAACCATTGAGAAACATACCAGTAAGTTTCAATGCGACATTTTTGCACAAGTGGAAGAAAAAATCAGCAGTGGACAAAGTGCGCAAAAACATTTTAGCCAGCTTTCCCAACAGGAGGAAGTATGTATTAATTATGAAAGTGGTATATCTCTTCCCTTCTATGATCCGGTAACAGTTTATATGGAGTCAAAATGGGGGACTGAATTTTTTATTTCCAACTTTTTGAAGTTTGAATTTCAAAACTATAAGTACCTACTCCCAAGGCATGTTTTGAAATTTGTAGTTGCTCCTTTCATCCTTTTTCTCAAAGATAGAAGTATAATTAAGTTTGTTAGTCAGATACTCACTTGGTTGATTTGAAAGTTTTCCTATACTTGAACAAAGCAGTGATATCAGTTAGAGTAGGTGATGTATATAAATAAGCTTGAATTTGAGTACTAGAGTACAACAGTGGTTTTCGGTTTGTTTCCAGTTTAGTTTGGAATCTAGTATGTTTTTGTTTAAAGAATTATGACTCCATAGCCCAATGAATACATAAGTGGTTTTTTGTTTCGGAAAGGTGCAAGTAAAGCGATAGAGTTCAGAGTTTGATAAGAATGATTTCAGGTCGCCCCATGGATGAAGGCACGTGGTCTATTGTTCTTGTCTCTTTGCAAGAAAGAACCATCCCTAGATGGAGCCTATGTTGTAATAAACATTGAAATTTTGGCTTTAGGTCACTTAGGAGAATGAATGGAAGAATTGGCAGTGGAACGACCACATACACCGAGCATTAAGCCACATGGAGAAAAATCTCAAGAGTCTGTGTTTTTTGCCATCTAGGATTTGGACGACGTAGATATATTAATAACTACAGCCCCGATCCCTAAATTCACTAAAGTGTTAAAGGATAATCCAGGTCAAATAAAGAATAATAAAGATTAAAATTAATAAATCTCATCACAATTTTGCGATTCAGGATTTCTCGCATGTCATAACTCTTGAGGAAATGATACCCGGAACCCGAAGGCCCGAAAGAGTGTAATATAAAAGATGAAATGTATTTCATGGATTTGGCCATCGAGAATTTGGCCGACATGAATATTTTAATAACCACTGCTTCATTTCCCCGAATCCCAAAAACCTGAAATTGGGACTTCAGTCGTATGCAAAACTGCTTTAGAAAAACACAATTTTCTCGGCTGTGGAGAGGCCATTTTTCGCGTTCGAATAGTCTATCAACATATAAAAATACTAATATGTCTAGTGGTGTCTTCATAATTTCATTTTGAGCTTGGTAAAGTAGTCAAAAGTTCCCCGCAAGATGAGGTTCATTTTCAGAAATATGGCGTTTTTACTGTGCTGAGTCATCATTTTCAAATGAGGATTCTGAGGGACTGGAGCATCATTTTGAGACATGATTGGAGGATTTTGTGACTAACACATCAGAGATCATTACCCTCTTTTATTTTTCCTACAGGTATCACAGATTGAGAGAATCAAATCCATCTCCGAGCCCTAATTTTTGGATTTCATATTTTCCTGTTTTGACACATGTTTGTTAAATGCAGATTTGGGAAAAATGAAAAGGGGTATGAGGGAACTAAGAGAGGTTTTTTATAAGAATAAACTGATGCAAAAAATCCTCTTTCAGTTTATACATAGATATCTATATTCGAGATATACAAAGCCATAACCGCAGCCTTAGTTTTCGACAGTTTGGCCCATTTTCTATGGAAGAAAGTTTCAAGAATTGGTTGTAATTGATGTTATCTTTTAGATTAGAGAGGATTTAGACATCAATACATATATGAGGCATATTTGTAAAGGGAGAGGGAGGGGTATTACTATGTGGCTGTAGCACTTGTTTTCATGTTTAATAAAAGAGTACAGAGCATTTTCGATCTATATAAGAGATTCTTCTGATTTTGTTCACAGAGAATGTCATATTACTTCGTTTTCACATCATTTCACTTGGTTTTATTTCCATTTGATTCCTAATTTGTAATCATGTTTGTAATGGAATTCATCCATTTGTTAGAGGTTCTGTTGCTAGATAGGTTATAGGTTGTTTCTTGCAGAGATATGAAGGTTCAAAATTCATCCTTGCTAGATGCTCTATACCAACTATCTCTTTCCACTGATTTATGCTTGGAATTCACTCATTGCTAAGTGCTCCTTGCATTTTGATATGTTTTATCTTTATTTTGCTGCCATACGTTTTATAAATCCTTCCCTNTTTTGAAATTTGTAGTTGCTCCTTTCATCCTTTTTCTCAAAGATAGAAGTATAATTAAGTTTGTTAGTCAGATACTCACTTGGTTGATTTGAAAGTTTTCCTATACTTGAACAAAGCAGTGATATCAGTTAGAGTAGGTGATGTATATAAATAAGCTTGAATTTGAGTACTAGAGTACAACAGTGGTTTTCGGTTTGTTTCCAGTTTAGTTTGGAATCTAGTATGTTTTTGTTTAAAGAATTATGACTCCATAGCCCAATGAATACATAAGTGGTTTTTTGTTTCGGAAAGGTGCAAGTAAAGCGATAGAGTTCAGAGTTTGATAAGAATGATTTCAGGTCGCCCCATGGATGAAGGCACGTGGTCTATTGTTCTTGTCTCTTTGCAAGAAAGAACCATCCCTAGATGGAGCCTATGTTGTAATAAACATTGAAATTTTGGCTTTAGGTCACTTAGGAGAATGAATGGAAGAATTGGCAGTGGAACGACCACATACACCGAGCATTAAGCCACATGGAGAAAAATCTCAAGAGTCTGTGTTTTTTGCCATCTAGGATTTGGACGACGTAGATATATTAATAACTACAGCCCCGATCCCTAAATTCACTAAAGTGTTAAAGGATAATCCAGGTCAAATAAAGAATAATAAAGATTAAAATTAATAAATCTCATCACAATTTTGCGATTCAGGATTTCTCGCATGTCATAACTCTTGAGGAAATGATACCCGGAACCCGAAGGCCCGAAAGAGTGTAATATAAAAGATGAAATGTATTTCATGGATTTGGCCATCGAGAATTTGGCCGACATGAATATTTTAATAACCACTGCTTCATTTCCCCGAATCCCAAAAACCTGAAATTGGGACTTCAGTCGTATGCAAAACTGCTTTAGAAAAACACAATTTTCTCGGCTGTGGAGAGGCCATTTTTCGCGTTCGAATAGTCTATCAACATATAAAAATACTAATATGTCTAGTGGTGTCTTCATAATTTCATTTTGAGCTTGGTAAAGTAGTCAAAAGTTCCCCGCAAGATGAGGTTCATTTTCAGAAATATGGCGTTTTTACTGTGCTGAGTCATCATTTTCAAATGAGGATTCTGAGGGACTGGAGCATCATTTTGAGACATGATTGGAGGATTTTGTGACTAACACATCAGAGATCATTACCCTCTTTTATTTTTCCTACAGGTATCACAGATTGAGAGAATCAAATCCATCTCCGAGCCCTAATTTTTGGATTTCATATTTTCCTGTTTTGACACATGTTTGTTAAATGCAGATTTGGGAAAAATGAAAAGGGGTATGAGGGAACTAAGAGAGGTTTTTTCTCAAAATAAACTGATGCAAAAAATCCTCTTTCAGTTTATACACAGATATCTATATTCGAGATATACAAATCCATAACCGCAGCCTTAGTTTTCGACAGTTTGGCCCATTTTCTATGGCAGAAAGTTTCAAGAATTGGTTGTAATTGATGTTATCTTTTAGATTAGAGAGGATTTAGACCTCAATACATATATGAGGCATATTTGTAAAGGGAGAGGTAGGGGTATTACTCTGTGGCTGTAGCACTTGTTTTCATGTTTAATAAAAGAGTACAGAGCATTTTCGATCTATATAAGAGATTCTTGTGATTTTGTTCACAGAGAATGTCATATTACTTCGTTTTCACATCATTTAACTTGGTTTTATTTCCATTTGATTCCTAATTTGTAATCGTGTTTGTAATGGAATTCATCCATTTGTTAGAGGTTCTGTTGCTAGACAGGTTATAGGTTGTTTCTTGTAGAGATATGAAGGGTCAAAATTCATCCTTGCTAGATGCTCTATACCAACTATCTCTTTCCACTGATTTATGCTTGGAATTCACTCATTGCTAAGTGTTCCTTGCATTTTGATATATTTTCTCTTTATTTTTCTGCCATACGTTTTATAAATCCTTCCCTCTGTAATCAACTTCTATCTCGCCTCTGCTCCATGTATTTCCATTTCCAAAACACTCTTATTACTTTCTTGATCATTTGACTCCATGCCCAATGGACTACTTTCCAGTCCAACCCATCAACCCTAAAAACCCAAAACTTTTTGTTACCCACAGATCTGCCCACAGTTAAGCTTATTGAATATCCTATTGTGACATATTTTTGAGAGATCCCTCTCGGGTTGGAAGGGACAATTTCCAATCAAAAGTGGTTCGAGGTTATCTCAGAATTTACTTGCATGCAACCCAAGTCAAGTCCGAGTGACAAAATTTATTTAATTTAAAATGTGCTAAGGCTTGGCTCTATTATAGCCTAGAACCCACTCTTGTGACAACAGTATGATCGTATAACTCTATGTTGCAGGGTTTGACATGGTTTGTTGCAGGGTCTGATATTGTTTTCCGTAAGTTTTCATGATTACATGTTGGCATAAATAATTGAGGTATGTATGGTGGTGACATATGGTATAGTGTTGAAATACTATCTTGGATGCATGGTACTAACCCTAGAGTGTGGATTGAGACATTTTTCTGTTGAAGAACAATGTTGGTTGTGACAGTGAAGTTATGACACTTTGGTTATGAGTATATCATATTGATGCTAGCTAGAGATGTCATTGATCTATTGAGGAACACTTCTAGTACATACAGTTTTGGATGCTTAGTATTTTCTAAAGTGAATGATGGTTGAGGTAGATCATTTAGAGTACATAGTTGGTACTTATTTGAGAGCCATTGATATATCTTATGATGTATTGTGAGATGCATATTTTGGACATATTGGTGCATGCATTTGGCATGAGGATGGGCTACATGGTGGGACATGTAGTTGATGAGTTGATGATGTGGCCATATTGTACATCATTGATGAGTCATAGCTTGATCTATATTTGATGCATGATTGGTACACTTTTGGTACATTGTTAGAGGCACCTACTAGCATTATGATTGGCACATGTTTTATGGTGGATATAGAATACATGCATGAGGACACATATTGATTGTAGTTCATCTTGTTGTGGTATTGGTTCAAGTTTGATGCACTTGCTTGGTACAAGTGGTGATACATGTTTGGTCTACTTGTTGATGTATGGATGATATAGTTGAGACACTTCATTGATTAAGATACATGATTGTGGAACTTGGTTCTTGGTAGAGGCATATCATGAGTGATATGACACTTGTTTGAGGCATATGGTTGGCATGTTGGTAGAGGAATATGGTTGATGCACTCCATTGATGATATCTTATGGCATATGATATGGTATTGATGTACATGGGTATTGTGCATGGTTGGAACATGATGTACTTGGTTGATGTTGTGTTCGTGATTCTATATTCATTGCTGACATATATTTTTCTTCATGATGTATGGTATGACATGCATTTGATGCATGGACAGGTCCAAGGATCGTCATAGAAAGAGAATTTGATCTATGTTCCAGTTGAGCAATAGAATTTTCAGTAGAAGCATATTGCAGTGGTAGAATATTGTTCATATTGCAGAGAAGATAGGGGGAGACATACCCATAGGGGGATTCATTCTTCTTCCCATGGTTCTAGGAGGAGACATTTATCATATGCAAAGATAAATACTTCAAAAGGAGCCCTATAATTGTAGAAATAACACATAGTCATAGTTCCAAGGGGAGTGATGGTCACAGGGGGAGTATGAGCTATATATCTTCAGCATTACATTAGAGTGATATCCCTTGTTCAAAATGGGAGATATTATTCAGAGGAATATCAAAG
>JZKD02S0894427.1:56104-69927 GCA_000966675.3 Picea glauca
TCGAAGGGTCGAATCAATATTACCCTTGTAATTTATGTAATGATTGCATTGATCAATTGGTTAATTTTAGTGGCATTATAATGACTCTGTGAACTGTAAATTCTGTCTATACATATTCTATTTTTAAATACTTATAATAAAAATTATGATGGTTGCTTGTGGACTTCAAGAATTGAGAATACAATTTATAAGGGGGTTTTTCGGAAATATAACTACATTGCATGTGTGTTGAAATTTTTGAATAGGTATGAATTTAATTTTTTTAACTATTACTTCATTTTTAGCAGAAATTGTAATTTTTTTATGAAAGCTATAACTCTAGCCACTGCTCTTGAGTCTTACATGACTCTATTAGGAGTTTGAAATATTTTATAGTCGAACATCTATTACTATCATCAGTTCAATCGATACATGATCACATATGATGGTATCATCATTTTCATTTTCACATTATTCAAAAGCCATGCTTAAGGAAGATCGGTGATCATTTAAAAGTTTTTCCCCAAAACTTAAGCTCTTTCTCCTGGTGTTTACATCTTATTTCCTTTAACAGGATTTTGTGACTGGATTTATTCAAAATTCCAAGTTAACTCTATATCTTGGAAGGTCCAAGAGCACCTGTGTTATCACTGCAAAGATATCCGATAGGATTACAAGTTTTCCCAATTTTATATGAATTCATAACAATCTTACCCCTCCTTATAGATAGATCAATTATATCTTCCATGAGAAATACATCCAAATAAATCAGAGTGGGATCATGAAAAATAAATTGAAAAAAAAATACATTCCTAGGAATAAGAATGATCGTACTAAAATAACTGAGATATTGTCAAGATGTAATCATTTCACCGCCCATGTGAAAATGGTGAATCAGTGGCCATCTTGACCCTTAAAGACTCATGGATTAACCACCGATTAAAATTTTGTCTTACATAGCTTAAATGGTGGATGCCTTAACCTTTGACGGCAGCAAGACAACATCAACACCATTGATTACATCTTTTAGAAGATCGAAGGGGCAATTTTTAAAGTCATGTTTTCGTATAAATACCGGAAAAGAATTGTAATTGAGTGATCTTAAACAGATTTTTTAATTGAAGTGGTTATTATGTATTCACATGCATTCTCTCTTCATTTATAATTTTGTTATTGAGTTAGTAAACTTTGTTCAGGTTTTTTTTCTTTTGTGCTGGGTGTTTGTAAACACTGATACCGAAAATTGCGAAGCACTGAGCCCCACAACTATTTCGCAATTCGACAATTGTTGGGGTGTTTTGTTTTGTGTCTGGTGTTTGTAATCGCCAAATCTTGAACCCTGATTTACCTCTATTCTTTACATTTGGTATCAGAGCCAGCATTGCATCCTGTTAGTTTCTCAATTCATTTCAGATTGTTCCTGTTGGTGTGCAATTTTACTGTGCAAGATTTTATTTGATTTCCTTTCAATTTTTATATAAATGGTTGTGTCTGGTAGTAGTTCTTCTCAAGTTCGGGATCCTAATCTGAATGAGAAGTCATATGACTCTTGGTATATTTGAATGAGAACGATTTTGAGTTCTTAGGATTTATGGACCTATGTTATTGATGGTTATGCTGAGCCAGTTGATGCAGCAACAGAATTGGCTCTATCTAATGCTGACCGTGTTTTGCTGAAGAAAAATAGGAAGAAGGATCACAAAGCTCTTGGATTAATCCAGAAAGGATTAAATAAATCCATTTTTACAAATATTTCTAGTGTTGCATCTTCGAAGATGGATTGGGATATTCTTGAAACTTGTTATCAAGGTGTGTCTAAGGTAAAGACAGTCAGGTTGCAGAATTTAAGAAGGGATTTCGAAAATCTGAAGATGAAGGATAATGAAAGTGTTGATGCTTTCATGACTCAAGTGATGAGTGTTGTCAACTAGCTTAGGCAGTGTGGATATGATATTGAAAATAAACAAGTTATTGAGAAAGTGCTGATAAGTTTACCCAAGAAGTATGAGCATGTTGTTGTTCCCATAGAGGAATTTAAAATTTTAAGTCTAATGCAAATTGATGAATTAACTGGTTCTCTTGTTGCTCATGAATCTATGATATCTATATATGAAGAAGGATCAATGGAGAATGCTTTCAAATCCCAACTACATGTTACCAGAGGTAGAGGCTGAGGAAGGTTTCATACTCATGGAAGAGGAGGTCAATTTTCTGGTCCAAGGGAAAACAAAGCTGAATCAGAGTCTGAGCAAAAGTCCCAGTAGAATCCTCCTAATTTAAGAGGGAGCAACATCAAACCCTGGAAGCAAGAAAATCAGAGGTATGATAAAACTAAAGTACAATGTTATTATTGTAAGAAGTTTGGGTATTTTGTGAACAAATGTTGGAAGAAGCAGGTAGATGTTGGAAAGGAGTCTACACATATCACAAATGAGTTTGAGGATCATCAAAATTCTGTGTTTTTGACTTGTAATGTCACTCAGGAAAGTGAAAATGATATTTGGTTTTTGGATAGTGGTTGCAGTAATCACACGACTGGTAACAAAGATTTATTTTCATTTATTGACAATAGTATTCAGTCTGAAGTAAAACTGGGAAATGACTGTAAGGTTACAATTAATAGTAAAGGTGTAGTTCCAGTTTACACTAAGGATAATAAAAAAAGAAATATTGATGATGTTTATTTCGTGCCTGTTCTACAATGCAATCTTATTAGTGTTGGAAAACGGATGGAGAAAAGGTACAGAGTGTTCTTCAAGAACAAGGTATGCACAATCTATGATAAATTACCCAACAAACAGTGGATTGCAAGAGTTGAGATGACCAAGAATAGAATGTTTCCACTTTTTATGAGAAATGATTTAAGTGGTTTTTTGAATGCTTATAAAACTGGAAGTTTAGATGAATCTTGGCTATGGCATTTGAGATATGGTCATTTACATTTTGGTGTCTTAGATCTCTTACAGAAGAAGAAGATGGTAAATGGGTTGCCATGTATTTAGCAACCTGCAAGATCTTGTGAGAGTTGCATACTTGGAAAACATCACAGAGAGAAATTTGTTTCAAGTGTTTCCTACATAGCAAAAGCTCCATTGGAAATTGTCCACATAGATTTATGTGGACCTATGCAAAGACCTTCTTTAACTGGATGTGTTTATTTTATGACTTTCATTGATGATTTTAGTAGGAAGACTTGGTTGTATTTGTTGAAACCGAAATCTGAAGCCTTTGATCTTTTCAAGAGATTTAAGTCTATGGTTGAGAATGAGAGTGGTCGCACCATTAAAATCTTAAGGAATGACAGAGGAGGTGAATATAAACTGAATGAATTCATTGAATTTTGTGATATTCATGGAATTAAAAGGTATTTTATTGCTTGATATACTCCACAACATAATGGGGTGGCTGAAAGAAAGAATCGGACCATCATGGATATGGCTCGAAGCATGTTGAAAGAAAAGCATCATTCAAATGAATATTAGGGAGATGTGGTTATTTTCTCTATTTTTATCTTGAATAGAAGTCCAACCAAGGCCATGAGAGATCATGTACCTCAGGAAGCCTGGGATGGTAAGCCTTGCAATGTTTCTCATTTCATAATTTTTGGATGTGTTGCATTTGCGCATGTACCTGCAGAAATGAGGTGGAAGTTGGATGACATAAGCAAGAGATGTATCTTTGTTGGATATCGTGAAGAGTCTAGAGCATATAAACTCTACAATCCCATCACCCAGAAATATGTAATCAACAGAGATGTTCAATTTAAAGAAGATGAAGCCTGGGATGGAAGTATTGACAAATCAATTTCAGAGGGAGTTGTGTTACCCCGTGAAGATGATGATGGAGTTGAGCAGGCTGAAGTAGATGGACAATTGGTTCCACATGCACATATGCATGCAGCAAGAAGTCAAACAGGGCAAGCACCAGATTTCATCCCATCTCAATTTAGAACACCCATAACTCATGACTGTGGTGAGCCATCTGGACATGGTGGACATCAAACAGATTCAAAGGTAAGTAGTGAATCAAATCTCACTTTAGCTTCATTGAAAAAATGATTTAAAGGACAAAAAACTAGAAACTTAAGAGAATTATATGATCAGAATGAAGAAGTAGATCACATTTCAAATTTTGCATTAATGGCATATGATCTTGGAAGTTTTGATGAAACTGCTAAAAACGATGTATGGATAAAAGCAATAGATGAAGAGATTGATTCAATTGAAATAAATAACACTTGGTATCTTGTCGATTTACCTGAAGGTAAGAGAGCATTGGTGTTAAGTGGGTTTATAAGACTAAGTTGAATGCAAATGGTGAAGTTGAAAAGTACAAGGCAAGACTTGCAGCTCACGGGTTTAGTCAACAACCCAATATTGATTACAATGAAACATTTTCTCCTGTAGCAAGAATTGACATTGTGAGGATGGTCTTAGCTATTGCAGCTCAGAATAGATGGATCATGCATTAGATGGACATCAAGTGTGGATTCTTAAATGGATATTTGGAAGAAGAGGTTTATGTAAGACAACCTTTGGGTTATGAGATTGACAAGTATAGAGATAAAGTTTACATGTTGAGGAAAGCCTTATATGGATTGAAGCAGGCATCCATAGTTTGGTATAGTCGGATTGATGAATACCTAATCAATGTTGGATTCAACAGAAGTCCAAGTGAACCAACTCTGTATACAAAAGTAAACCACGAACGTACAATTTTGATTGTCTGTTTGTATGTTGATGGCCTGATTTTTACTGGAGATCTATCTGTAGATGATTTTAAAAATGCCATGAAAACAGAGATTGAGATGATTGATTTAGGATTGATGAAATATTTTCTTGGAATTGAAGTAGATCAATATGATGATGGAATTTTCATTTGTGAAACTAAATATGCAAATGAAATATTGAAGAGGTTTAAAATGCTAAATTGTAAATCAATTGCAACGCCAATGGAAACTGGTACTAAACTTAGCAAATATGATGAGGGATTATATGTTGATCCAACTCTGTTTAAAAGGTTGGTTGGTAGCCTTATGTATTTAACAACAACCAGACCTGATATTATGTATGTTGTAAGTTTGATTTCCAGATTCATGGAGACTCTGAAGAGTACTCGTTGACAATTAGGGAAGATAATTCTGAGATACATTGCTGGAACAACTGATTTTGGTATCCGATACACATCAAGCTTAAAATTTGAGATGATTGGATATACTGATAGTGATTTTGCAGGTTCCATTGATGATAGGAAGAGCACATCTGAGTATGTGTTCAGTCTTGGATCTGGAGCAGTGGCATGGGCATCAAAGANCAGAAAGGATTAAATAAATCCATTTTTACAAATATTTCTAGTGTTGCATCTTCGAAGATGGATTGGGATATTCTTGAAACTTGTTATCAAGGTGTGTCTAAGGTAAAGACAGTCAAGTTGCAGAATTTAAGAAGGGATTTCGAAAATCTGAAGATGAAGGATAATAAAAGTGTTGATGCTTTCATGACTCAAGTGATGAGTGTTGTCAACTAGCTCAGGCAGTGTGGATATGATATTGAAAATAAACAAGTTATTGAGAAAGTGCTGATAAGTTTACCCAAGAAGTTTGAGCATGTTGTTGTTCCCATAGAGGAATTTAAAATCTAATGCAAATTGATGAATTAACTGGTTCTCTTGTTGCTCATGAATCTAGGATATCTATATATGAAGAAGGATCAATGGAGCATGCTTTCAAATCCCAACTACATGTTACCAGAGGTAGAGGCTGAGGAAGGTTTCATACTCATGGAAGAGGAGGTCAATTTTCTGGTCCAAGGGAAAACAAAGATGAATCAGAGTCTAAGCAAAAGTCCCAGTAGAATCCTCCTAATTTAAGAGGGAGCAATATCAAACCCTGGAAGCAAGAAAATCAGAGGTATGATAAAACTAAAGTACAATGTTATTATTTTAAGAAGTTTGGGCATTTTGTGAACAAATGTTGGAAGAAGCAGGTAGATGCTGGAAAGGAGTCTACACATATCACAAATGAGTTTGAGGATCATCAAAATCCTGTGTTTTTGACTTGTAATGTCACTCAGGAAAGTACAAATGATATTTGGTTTTTGGATAGTGGTTGCAGTAATCACACGACTGGTAACAAAAATTTATTTTCATTTATTGACAATAGTATTCAGTCTGAAGTAAAACTGGGAAATGACTGTAAGGTTACAGTTAATAGTAAAGGTGTAGTTCCAGTTTACACTAAGGATAATCAAAAAAGAAATATTGATGATGTTTATTTCTTGCCTGGTCTATAATGCAATCTTATTAGTGTTGGAAAACTGATGGAGAAAAAGTACAGAGTGTTCTTCAAGAACAAGGTATGCACAATCTATGATAAATTACCCAACAAACAGTGGATTGCAAGAGTTGAGATGACCAAGAATAGAATGTTTCCACTTTTTATGAGAAATGATTTAAGTGGTTTTTTGAATGCTTATAAAACTGGAAGTTTAGATGAATCTTGGCTATGGCATTTGAGATATGGTCATTTACATTTTGGTGTCTTAGATCTCTTACAGAAGAAGAAGATGGTAAATGGGTTGCCATGTATTTAGAAACCTGCAAGCTCTTGTGAGAGTTGCATACTTGGAAAACATCACAGAGAGAAATTTGTTTCAAGTGTTTCCTACAGAGCAAAAGCTCCATTGGAAATTGTCCACATAGATTTATGTGGACCTATGCAAAGACCTTCTTTAACTGGATGCGTTTATTTTATGACCTTCATTGATGATTTTAGTAGGAAGACTTGGTTGTATTTGTTGAAACCGAAATCTGAAGCCTTTGATGTTTTCAAGAGATTTAAGTCTATGGTTGAGAATGAGAGTGGTCGCACCATTAAAATCTTAAGGAATGACAGAGGAGGTGAATATAAACTGAATGAATTCATTGAATTTTGTGATATTCATGGAATTAAAAGGTAGTTTATTGCTTGATATACTCCACAACATAATGGAGTGGCTGAAAGAAAGAATCAGACCATCATGGATATGGCTCAAAGCATGTTGAAAGAAAAGCATATTTCAAATGAATATTGGGGATATGTGGCTATTTTCTCTATTTTTATCTTGAATAGAAGTCAAACCAAGGCCATGAGAGATCATGTACCTCAGGAAGCCTGGGATGCTAAGCCTTGCAATGTTTCTCATTTCATAATTTTTGGATGTGTTGCATTTGCGCATGTACCTGCAGAAATGAGGTGGAAGTTGGATGACATAAGCAAGAGATGTATTTTTGTTGGATATAATGAAGAGTATAGAGCATATAAACTCTACAATCCCATCACCCAGAAATATGTAATCAACAGAGATGTTCAATTTAAAGAAGATGAAGTATGGAATGGAAGTATTGACAAATCAATTTCAGAGGGAGTTGTGTTACCCCGTGAAGATGATGATGGAGTTGAGCAGGCTGAAGTAGATGGACAGTTGGTTCCACATGCACATACGCCTGCAGCAAGAAGTCAAACAGGGCAAGCACCAAGTTTCAGCCCATCTCAATTTAGAATGCCCATAACTCAAGACTGTGGTGAGCCATCTGGACATGGTGGACATCAAACAGATTCAAAGGTAAGTAGTGAATCAAATCTCACTTTAGCTTCATTGAAAAAATGATTTAAAGGACAAAAAACTAGAAACTTAAGAGAATTATATGATCAGAATGAAGAAGTAGATCATATTTCAAATTTTGCATTAATGGCATATGATCTTGGAAGTTTTGATGAAACTGCTAAAAAGGATGTATGGATAAAAGCAATAGATGAAGAGATTGATTCAATTGAAATAAATAACTCTTGGGATCTTGTCGATTTACCTGAAGGTAAGAAGAGCATTGGTGTTAAGTGGGTTTATAAGATTAAGTTGAATGCAAATGGTGAAGTTGAAAAGTACAAGGCAAGACTTGTAGCTCAGGGGTTTAGTCAACAACCCAATATTGATTACAATAAAACATTTTCTCCTATAGCAAGAATTGACACTGTGAGGATGGTCTTAGCTATTGCAGCTCAGAATAGATGGATCATGCATTAGATGGACATCAAGTCTGGATTCTTGAATGGATATTTGGAAGAAGAGGTTTATGTAAGACAACCTTTGGGTTATGAGATTGATAAGTATAGAGATAAAGTTTACATGTTGAGGAAAGCCTTATATGGATTGAAGCAGGCATCCATAGTTTGGTATAGTAGGATTGTTGAATACCTAATCAATGTTGGATTCAAAAAAAGTCCAAGTGAACCAACTCTGTATACAAAAGTAAACCAGGAAGGTAAAATTTTGATTGTCTGTTTGTATGTTGATGGCCTGATTTTTACTGGAGATCTATCTGTAGATGATTTTAAAAATGCCATGAAAACAGAGATTGAGATGATTGATTTAGGATTGATGAAATATTTTCTTGGAATTGAAGTAGATTAATCTGATGATGGAATTTTCATTTGTGAAACTAAATATGCAAATGAAATATTGAAGAGGTTTAAAATGTTAAATTGTAAATCAATTGCAACGCCAATGGAAACTGGTACTAAACTTAGCAAATATGATGAGGGATTATATGTTGATCCAACTCTGTTTAAAAGGTTGGTTGGTAGCCTTATAAATTTAACAACAACCAGACCTGATATTATGTATGTTGTAAGTTTGATTTCCAGATTCATGGAGACTCTGAACAGTACTCATTGACAATCAGGGAAGATAATCCCGAGATACATTGCTGGAACAACTGATTTTGGTATCCGATACACATCAAGCTTAAACTTTGAGATGATTGGATATACTGATAGTGATTTTGCAGGTTCCATTGATGATAGGAAGAGCACATCTGAGTATGTGTTCAGTCTTGGATCTGGAGCAGTGGCATGGGCATCAAAGAAACAACCCATTGTGACTCTATCTTCTACTGAGGCAGAGTATGTTGCATCAGCTGCAGCTACATGTCAAGCTGTGTGGATGAGAAGGGTCTTGAATGAATTGTTGCATGACCAAAACGATGCAACCCAAATTGTCTGTGACAATAAATCTGCCATTGCACTATCAAAGAATCACGTTTTTCACAAACAGAGTAACCACATTGATACAAGGTATCATTTCATTCGGGAGCTGGTAAATGGAAAATATATTTTTGTTCATTTCTGCAAGTCTCAAGAACAATTTGCAGACATATTTACGAAGCCTTTGGGAAATGAACTATTTAAACATCATAGAAGAAATATTGGGGTATGTAAGCTGTAATGCATTGTTTACAACAATTTTGTTTTAGTTTGTTTAGCTCTGAAATGATTAAGAGGGTGTATGTCACGATGTAATCATTTCACCACCCCTGTGTAAATGGTGAATCGGTGGTCGTCTTGACCCTTCAAGACTCGTGGATTAACCACCGATTACAATTTTGTCTTACATAGCTTAAACGGTGGCCTCCTTAACCTTTGAAGGCAGCAAGACAACATCACCGCCATTGATTAAATCTTTTAGAAGATTGAAGGAGCAATTTTTGAATTCATGTTTCTGTATAAATACCATAAACGAATTGTAATTGAGTGGTCTTGAACAAATTTTTGAATTGAAGTGGTTATTGTGTATTCGCAGGCATTCTCTCTGCATTTATAATTTTGTTATTGAGTTAGTAAACTCTGTTCAGGTTTTTTTCCCTTTCGGGACATCTGTCGGGTTCTACAATAGAGCCATTACCTTCCAATTCGCCGATACCCAAAACCCCAAAGTGCAGGTCCCACAGCTTGTTCGCTATATCACAATTCGAGAGTTGTTGCTTGGTCCTCAAAATTTTGATTGTCTGTTTGTATGTTGATGGCCTGATTTTTACTGGAGATCTATCTGTAGATGATTTTAAAAATGCCATGAAAATAGAGATTGAGATGATTGATTTAGGATTGATGAAATATTTTCTTGGAATTGAAGTAGATCAATATGATGATGGAATTTTCATTTGTGAAACTAAATATGCAAATGAAATATTGAAGAGGTTTAAAATGCTAAATTGTAAATCAATTGCAACGCCAATGGAAACTGGTACTAAACTTAGCAAATATGATGAGGGATTATATGTTAATCCAACTCTGTTTAAAAGGTTGGTTGGTAGCCTTATGTATTTAACAACAACTAGACCTGATATTATGTATGTTGTAAGTTTGATTTCCAGATTCATGGAGACTCNTTGCAGACATATTTACGAAGCCTTTGGGAAATGAACTATTTAAACATCATAGAAGAAATATTGGGGTATGTAAGCTGTAATGCATTGTTTACAACAATTTTGTTTTAGTTTGTTTGGCTTTGAAATGATTAAGAGGGAGTATGTCACGATGTAATCATTTCACCACCCCTGTGTAAATGGTGAATCAGTGGTCGTCTTGACCCTTCAAGACTCGTGGATTAACCACCGATTACAATTTTGTCTTACATAGCTTAAACGGTGGCCTCCTTTGAAGGCAGCAAGACATCACCGCCATTGATTAAATCTTTTAGAAGATTGAAGGAGCAATTTTTGAATTCATGTTTGTGTATAAATACCAGAAACGAATTGTAATTGAGTGATCTTGAACAAATTTTTGAATTGAAGTGGTTATTGTATATTCGCAGGCATTCTCTCTGCTTTTATAATTTTGTTATTGAGTTAGTAAACTCTGTTCAGGTTTTTTTTCTTTCGGGACATCTGTCAGGTTCTGCAATAGAGCCATTGCCTTCCAATTCACTGATACCCGAAACCCCGAAGTGCAGGGCCCACAGCTTGTTCGCTATATCGCAATTCGGGAGTTGTTGCGACTTCTTTTGTGCCGGGTGCTTCTAAACGCTGATACCCGAAATTGCGAAGTACCGGGCCCCACAACTATTTCATGATTTCGTGATTCCGCAATTGTTGGGGTGTTTTGTTTTGTGTGTGGTGTTTGTAATCGTTGAATCCCGAACCACGATTTACCTATGTTCTTTACAGATATCTCTAGTAAACCTTGTGAAATCTCGCCCTTTGATGGCTTGAGAATGGGAATCCTGTTAGGTCAAGATTTTTATTGAAGGGTTAAATCGATGAAATATAAGTTTTCTTGAGTGTGACCGTGTTATGGATCCGTTTCTAACAAGAATGTTATGATAGCAATATTGTATTGGACGGACAACTTTGACTAAGATTAATGCCCTTAGGTCTCTGGAAGTAAACCTTTGGATCTAGATATTCGTTGAGTAACATGTTATAATAGAATCTCTAAACAAACTTTCGACAGAGACCCTAAAGGAGAGTTTCATCGTTATTGGTGACACCAAACTGAGAAAGGATATGGACTGTCGTCAACTTAATATGGAATCTGATAGAGGCTATTTAGAAGCCGGGGCGATCTCCTTATTACAATCAAGAACTAGGTAGTTAATATAGCCATGGATTTTCTCCTCTCGAATAGTGGTTACTTGAATTTGGATTGAAAAACATTCTCTTTTTGAATCCAGAAGAAGAGGGAGTTGTCCTCACATCTAGATCTGGAGAGAACGAAGAGATGTCTCGTGTCTCGTGTCCAAATATTTTGTGAACATGAAAATTTGGGTTGAGTTCCATTGTTATTCGTAAATAAATAAATAATAATAAACAGTGGTCTTGAAATCTTATGACTTTCCAACCCCTAAATTTTTACTCATAAGGAGGTTATGTGTATTAATCAGATTTTCAATCAATGATGGTTTTATGGAATTATGTAAGTATTATATTAATGATTAATACATTAAGGTTGAACATTAATAATTTATATATAATTTTTTTTTATTAAACCTTAATATATTTTGAGTGATGTCGATAACTGTAGGATTGGAGGGTGATATGGATCTTGAAAATTTAATTCATTTTATTTAATGGTTTAGGTCATCGAAATAAAATGATGTAAGTTAAGAATTATTTTCTTAATTCTACTATTAAGTTATATATTTATGATTTGATGATAATGATTTTATATAAATTCTAGTTATGGGTTGTCCTGGGTAGTGTTGCTTAATGGATTATAGACACCAAGACCAATTCCTATGGGTTGTTGGATCGGTATAGTACTTCCGGGTATAACCTGGGTAGTGTTGACAATGGGAGTATTTAGTGCTCTGTACATATGGGGAAGTGACGGAGAAGGCCTAGATGACAGTGGTGTACCAATGGGATCTTGGCTAACCACTATGTTACTGATGGGTATAGTCGCAATGTGAGGGACCATCCTAGAATTGTCCATCTGGAGACAAATAGTGGAACTTGGACCAACAGACTGTATGTTCGGATCAACAGATGGTGTGGTGTAAATAAAGGTTGTACCCGTAAAGTGATCTAAAGGTACAGTGTAGGTAACAAATGTTTCAGGAATTTGAGATATAACAGGGATATCTGCACTGATTCCTAGTCCGTAAATATCTTGCACCATGCGAGGTGTGCTTCGAACTACATCAGTAGTCCAAAGGGGGTCTCTGACTTGAGGGACCGTATGAGACCCAGTCGAAATGTCAGAAGGATCAATAACAATAAGTTCTCTGAGAGAATTTAGCTGGAGAAAACGCCTCTCATATCCCGTAGTAATGTGAAAAGCCTCTAGAGAATCCAAAAAAAATTGAAAATTTTCCAAAGAGGTGGAAACTTCCTCTTGTGAGGTTATAATGTCGTGAGCCTCTCTCTATTGGGGAGTGCCCTCTGTATCATGAGGGGGTAAAGGTGTAGAATCTTGCATATTTTCCAGAGGAAGTCCCTGTACCCTACGTGAACCACGTGGAGGGTCGATGTTGGCAGATAAAATTCGACGAAAAAAATCTATGGCCAACTAACGAAAAAGGAACAACATGTACTAATTAAATCTAAGAATCAGACCAAACAAACAAAACCTTCTCTCGAAGACCGCACTAGTTGGTGATGAAATCCAACATCGTGTGATCAAGTCAAGAAGTGGCTAGGATATGGTGGAATAGTTACGATGGAGACCTGCTTAAAGGACTTGTGCCTTGGTGCAAGATTTCACACAGTAATTGTGGATTTACCCTCCAAGGAGCCTGAGTGAGTTTGNTCTATGGCCAACTAACGAAAAAGGAACAACATGTACTAATTAAATCTAGGAATCAGACCAAACAAACAAAACCTTCTCTCGAAGACCGCACTAGTTGGTGATGAAATCCAACATCGTGTGATCAAGTCAAGAAGGGGCTAGGATATGGCGGAATAGTTACGATGGAGACCTGCTTAAAGGACTTGTGCCTTGGTGCAATATTTCACACAGTAATTGTGGATTTACCCTCCAAGGAGCCTGAGTGAGTTTGACCACCATTTGTTTCAGGTACACCAAACACTTCCCTTCACCTTCACCTTGTGTAATTACCTAAATATTATGGAAACTAAGGACACCAACTTGCAGTCAACCCATGGGAGGGTACAATCGACATTATGGTCTGAACGTATGAGCAGGATAACGAGTTCGAAATTCCTTGAGAGAATTGAGGACAAGTGGACCGGTAGAACTCCAGAGGACCCCGAACAGATTTGGAGTTCATGAAGCACCGAGACCAAATGAAACCAACTGAACCTCAAGAGGAACCCTCAATATACGATCCGACCACTACAAACAGTTGAACCACGAAGGGATAATATTTGTAACTCTCTCGAATGTGACCTCGTGCATAACCCCTGTGTGAGAGGGGGATCCCATAAATCCTATATGACAATTGGATTTATCTATCCCTATCGCAGGATGCTAATGTTTGTTTTGAATACTTTGGAGAGTTGTACTCATAGCCTAATCCAAAGTTCTAATCCTAGTCTAATGTTGGACCTGGAAGATCCTAAAAACAAAATGT